>CATIWQ010037451.1:0-38690 GCA_949673415.1 Euphorbia schlechtendalii
GGA
The DNA here is from genome assembly GCA_949673415.1 of Euphorbia schlechtendalii. Lineage (NCBI taxonomy): Eukaryota > Viridiplantae > Streptophyta > Magnoliopsida > Malpighiales > Euphorbiaceae > Euphorbia > Euphorbia schlechtendalii. The sequence continues at coordinate 4 of CATIWQ010037451.1, forward strand.
GTTATCCCCACCTATATTCTATCTCAATGTACCAATTGAACTAAGTTTGATTAGTGGTGATGGCTCTTTTAAACACACCAAATTAGTTAAGCAACTTCACTTCTTTAAATAAGAATATATATTGACTTAAATTAGATTGCCCATTTACGCAACAGCTTTGAAGGGGTATCATGGGGCTTTTTTAGGTCTCTACCGATCTTCGTACAACCGTGGAGTGGGCTATGACACAACTATTTAGCTCACAGTTGTAAATACTATGGAATTCGACTATTGTGAATGTTGTTTGGGTAACTTGACGATTGATAATGCAAGTCCGAGTATTCATGTTTCTCTTAGACAACTTTGGGTTATCTTGAGGAATACCGACAGGATGATGACGGGGCACGTTTAGAATTCGGTTATTGAGCGGAAAATTTTGTCAAATCTAAAATTGCAGCCACATTTTTAAAAGCTCCAAATATAACTTCGGTGAAATGGATTCCTCTGTCACCTATTCGGTTTATGGCGAAAACTAATGCATCTTCGAGAAGCTTCTCTGGACCGTCAGGTTGTGGAGGCATTTTAGAAACGCAGAAGGTACGACTTTACAATGCTTTCTTTCCCTATCAACAATACTTTCTCTTTTTTGGTAGAATTGAAGGCTGCCATACATGCTGTCCGCCTAGCTAAAATGAATGGTTAGTCTAATCTTCGGCTCAAGTTTGATTCAAGCTATGTGGTCCATCTTTTCAAGACAAGAAAAATGGAAGTCCCATGGTGTATAAGGGTGGATTAGGCTGTTTGTTTGAAGGATCTAACCGGCCTTCAAGTGGTGATATCGCATGTCTACCGAGAAGGGAATAGTGTTACAGACGGTCTAGCTGCCCATGGGAAGATTTCATGCGCATCTATGGCTTGGAATTATGTTCTGAGCTTTTATTTAGATGGTGTTAACAAGGTAAAATATTGACAAGCGCGTACAAGCCATGCGAGATCCCCAGGCGGATTACATCCGCCCGGAACAGAGAGTTTTAATGGCCGCCTGGAACAGAGAGATTTAATGGTGAGGCTAGGAATGTTCTTACCGATCTAGATGGTTCCAATCAGACTCGAGGGTAAAACCCCGTTGCTCATCCAAGCGGATTGGATCTGCCCCAAATTAGGAGAAAATCAAGTCTTCCCTCAATCTCAGAGGAACGTGCAGGCGGTAACCAAGCTGAGTCGGCTTGTCCCGCCTGGACCGACCCGACGCCTCAAGAGCATGGAGTCCAATTAAGAGTCTAAGACCTCAAAAGAGACATCAATAATTGGAACTCCCAATTCAGATAAGCTTTATCTTATTAACAAGATAAAGATTCAATTAAGGTAGAACTCGGGTTGATTCACACTCTTGCGTCAGACCAGAAGACGTTCAGGGAGTATAAAAAGATCCTTTGGACCACCACGCAAGAGGTACATATTACAAAACACATAAAAAACTCCCTGCCTCCTCTCTTAAATCTGGTCTAACTTAAGCATCGGAGAGGCTACACCGGTCACACGGCTAGTCCCCTATAGAGACGTTTGTTGTTTTGCAGAAACCATCAAACCACATAGAAGAGGAGCGTTAGGAGTTGATTTCAGTCAGAAGAGTTAGCGCGTGGAACCACATTCCAGGCCTAAGATAACATTGGTGCGGTGAGCGTGGACTGAATTTATTAGCTCAGTCTAGAATTTCAGTTCACACGAACATTTTGATAATTGGACAATTTCAGTTCCTAGTCGATCTCAAATAGCTCACAACGGAACGAGCAATCAGCCCCCAACCGCAGGGATAAACATCACGGGGGCGCCACCACCTAAAGCTGGTGAGCGCCACCAAGGTGACGGACCCATGGGAGGAGATAACCCACTCCTCCAGTTGCAGCAGAAATACCAAATTACCCTAGAGGAAATGGAGGTGTATAGAAAGTCGGTTGTGGAGACATACATCTCCTCTGGCGTGATGTGCGAAGATCTCAGCAAGGCTGGTTTAATCATATCCAGGTGAAATACAGTGCTGCCTCGGAACCTGATTGATGACTTTGACAGTGCATCGCAAGAGCTTATGCCACCACACCTCTACAACATTAACCAGCCGCCTATTACGCCCATCATTCCTCACACAAATCCGCAGATCACTTCCACCACACTCTCGATAACTTTGGATGTGTTAAACACTCAGCCCATGGAACTGAACCTAGTCAAGTAGTCTACACAGTTATCATTGCTTCAGGGGCTGGTATCGACAATGAAGGATGGTTAGATTCTGCCTGGGGATATAGGGCCAACGTTGGCCGCCATCCAAGGGCTAGGAACAGGCAAGCAGCCTGAACCAAACCCAAAAGCTAAAAATCTAAAAAGGCCTATCGAGCCGGAAAGTGAAGAAGAAGATGACCCGGAATTCGAAAAGAAAGCCAAGAAGCTTTTCGCAAAGTTTGCTGTTCCTTATCAAGAGGCAACATCGAAAACCAATTTTTCGCTGTTTAAGAAAAATATCCTCGACCAGACCTTGCCAAGACTTGTCTTCATACCTACCTTCGACAAATACACGGGAAAAGATGATACGAATTATCATGCTGCTGATTTTAAGAATCGAATGGAAATGGCGGGAGCAACAAAGGCATATATATGCCGATATTTTTCAGCCACCTTGGGCGGACCTGCTGCCCGATGGTTCACTTCCTTGCCCCCTAACTCCATAGGCAGCTGAGACAAACTCAGTGATGCATTTTGCAAGCATTTTTTGGGCTCCGCCCCAGCCAGGTTGGTAACAAGAAGTTTACACGAAATTGTGCAGGGGCTAGAAAAAAGTCTCCGTGATTATTACAACCGTTTTAATGAAGCTTACCTGGAAGTACGAGACTTAGATTTTAGCACAGCCAAAGAGGAAATGTTAAAGGGTACACGCAGCAGAGACCTGAGAAATGCAATCCTTACTAGACATCTAAAAAGCCTGCGACAAATGCTTGGCATGGCCAAGGACTTGATCCCAGCTGATGAAATAAATTTCAGTCGAAGAAAAGAAGGTTGGGGCAGAGAAGCAAAGAGGGAGGAAAGACCAAGATTTGACAGTAGAAGACAAAATGGACGAGACGGATCTAGTCGAGGCGGATATGTTAATCGAGATGAAGACCGCCCCAGGCTGAATGCACCTTTGAGCCAGATACTAGTGGCTCTCAAAAAGACCCCAGAGAAGAAAAACATTCGCTTTCCTAAAATCCCAGATAGAGTTTCCTTAGGGCGTGACCTGAACAAATACTGTGACTATCACAGAGCTAAGGGGCATCACACGGATGATTGCCGATCATTGGCAAGCATAGTACATGAGCTGATTAAGGCTAGTAAGTTTAGCCAGTTCGTGAAAGGAATTACAAAGAGACATGAAAGGAAAGAGGGAAGTGAAGATGAGAAGGAGGAAGACTCGAATAGAAAGTCCGGCAGAACAAAAGGAATAATTATGGTGATTGCAGGCGGACCAGAATTAGAACCGCCACAAAAGAAAGCTAGAGGCTCGTCTAACAAGAAGAACAATGTAGAAAGCGAGGCGGAAATCTTGAGGTCGTTTAGGCAAAACTCGCTGGTTGAAAAGCAACACGCCGATCCCATAGTAGTTGAAGCAATTATGGAGAACTTCACAGTAAGAATAATCCTCTTGGACACTGGTAGCTCAGTGAACATTATCACTAAGAGTGTTGTGGAGAAGTTGGGAGTACATCACTCCTGGATTCGAGCCAGATGCTCACCGCTCATTGGGATTAACAGCCAACCCATACAATCATTGGGCGAAGTTAAGTTGGAAGTAGAAATGGGGAGCCTCAAGCATAAGTTCCGCGGGAAAGTAGAGTTTACCATCGTAGACATCTCAGTAGGGTTCAATGTTATATTGGGCAGACCTTTCCAAACTAAAACTCGCATGTGCATCTCCCCAATGGACTTGGTATTTCACATACTAACTACGAAAGGAATTGTGGTGATAATAGGTAACCCTCAAGTAGCTCAGGAGGCATACCTGGCTTCATTACATAGAGAATCACTCCTGGTGGAAGAGGAGTTGGAAGCAAACAGGTCAGAGAAAATCGAGGTGGAGGAGGAGCTGGAATAACTCAAAGTTGGCCCAGAACGATCGCTAAAGATGGGAAGAAACCTAGCAACGATGCCAAGGCAGAAATAATTTGCGCCCTTACAGACCAACAACATATTTTTTCATGGTCATCAAAAGATCTGGTGGGAGTCAAACCGGAGGTTATGCAGCACAGGCTGAATTTGAACCCAAATATCGAGCCGGTCGCCCAAAAGAAAAGAAAGCATGCTCCTGAAAGGCAGAGGGCCACAGAAGAAGAGGTAGGCAAACTCTTAAAAGTGGGACACATCAGAGAAGTCCATTACCCTGGCTGGTTGTCCAACGTTGTACTGGTGAAAAAACTAAGCGGAGCCTACAGAAAGTGAGTAGACTTCACTAATGTGAACAGAGCCACCCTAAATGACGCTTACCCACTGCCCAACATGGATCAATTGGCGGACGCAACAGTAGGCTACGCAGTCTACTCATTGTTAGACGCCAAGTGTGGGTATAACCAGATACCCATGCACCTCGCTGATGAAGAAAAAACATCCTTTATAGCTCACGAAGGCACTTACTGTTACACAGTCATTCCTTTTGGCTTGAAAAATGCGGGAGCCACATATCAAAGGCTGATCAATGAAATATTCCGAGACAAGATAAGAAAGTCGGTGGAGGTTTATGTAGACGATATGATAATAAAAAGCAGAAGCGAGGCGGAGCACGTAGAAGACATCCAAAGGGTATTCAAAGTACTACAAGAATATCGCTTGAAGCTCAACCCGGAAAAATGCACATTTGGAGTGAGAGGCGGTAAATTTTTGGGGTTTATTATTTCCCAACGAGGGATAAAGGCCGACCTGGAGAAGATCGAGGCAATTTTGAAAATGACACCGCCTCGAATCTTAAATGAGGTTCAAAAGTTGAATGGTAGAATCAATGTTTTGGGGAGGTTTATATCTTTCTCCGCCAAAAGATGCATGCTTTTCTACAAGGCAATGAAGAAAGATGAGGACTTCAAATGGGATCAACCCTGTCAAGAGGCTTTCAAAGAGCTGAAGAAATTCTTGGGAAAGCCGCCACTCCTTAGCACACCCTAGCCGAACAATGTATTGTACATGTACCTGGCCGCCACCGACAAGGCGATAGGAACTGTTTTGATCCGAGAGGAAGGGCAAGACCAGTTCCCAATTTACTACATGAGCAAAGTGCTAAGGAACGCCGAGCTCAGATATCCTCGGATCGAAAAACTAGCCCTAACATTGATCTCGGCTTCCACGCGGCTGAGACTGTACTTCCAAGCCCATACAATAGTAGTGAGGACCAATTTCTCGCTGAAGAAGGTCCTCCAATGGCCTGAGACATCTGGGAGATTAGTCGAGTGGGCTATCCGATTGGGGGAGTATGACATAAGATTTGAAAGTAGAAGCGCTATGAAGCCTCAAGTCCTGGCTGACTTTGTTGTTGAATTCGCGGGGCTGGAACCCACCAAAGAAATCAAAATTGAAGAATGGGAAATCCTGGTGGATGGTGCATCCTCTAACGAAGGAGCCGGAGTTGGCGTATCTATTCGAGGCCCCGAAAAAATCAGATTTTCATACGCAGCAAAGCTAGCCTTCCCCGCAACCAACAGCGCGGCAGAATATGAGGCAGTCATCAAAGGGCTAGAGCTAGCCCGAGAGATAGCACCAGATCGATTATTGCTCAAAAACGACTCAAGGCTAGTCGCAAACCAGATTAATCGAAATTTTAAAATAAAAGATGTAGAAATGGCAAAGTATCTCTCAAAGGTAAGACATCTTATAGAGATACTAGAGTCAAAAGGAGTAGCCTGGAAAGTTGAACATATTCCCAGGAAAGAAAATGAGAGGGCTGATGAATTAGCCAAGGCGGCTTCGAGCAAAGAAGAATAGAAAAACCTCGTATGCCCATACGAAGTAATCACCCACCCGAACAATGAAATAGAGGTGAGCTTATTAATTGAATAACTAGATCTTGGGTGGATGAATGCCATCTATGATTACCTGGCCGCGAACAAATTGCATGAGGATAAAATTGAGGCTACCAAAACTGTAAGGAAAGCTATGCGGTTTTCTTTACTAAATAGGGAGCTTTATAGAAAATCGTACTCAGACGCCTGGAAAAAATGTGTAACGACTCAAGAAGGGGCAAAAAAACTACATGAACTTCATGAAGGAGACTGCGGCTCCCACCAAGCGGCTGCAACATTGGTTAGAAGGGCTAGCCTCGCTGGTTTTTATGGGGAATCTATGAACCTAAATGCGAAGACGTACGTCAAGTCATGTCATCAATGTCAAATCCATGCACAAAAATCTCATGTCCCTCACGCAGTACAGCGCCCCTTACTGACCGCCTGGCCCTTTGCAACGTGGGGAATTGACATTGCGGGACCTCTCCCTGAAGCAAGCGAACAAAGAAAATGGATCCTTGTAGCCATTGACCACTTCAAAAAATGGGTCGAGGCGGCCACTCTTAGTAGTATCACCCTAGAACGAGTGTTGGATTTCATAAAAAAGAATATCATCATGTGATTCGGAGTGCCACACCGAATCATCTCAGATAATGGTAAGCAATTCACGTCCAGCAAATTCCAAGACTTCTGCAAAGAGTTAAAGATTGAGACCCACTTTAGTTCAGTAGCTCACCTGTAGACTAACGACCAAACGGAGATTACGAACAAAACACTTGGCTAGGGAATAAAGAAAAGAGTGATGGAAAGAAAGGGAGTCTGGTCGGACGAGCTGGTCAATGTTCTGTGGGTATACTGAACGACCCCATACACATCTACAGGAGAAACACCTTTTTCAATGGTCTATGAGGTCGAGGTGGTTTTGCCCATCGAAATTAGTCCGCCATCTGATCGAGTTGCATACTACACGGAGAAAGAAAATGACATCAACATGAGATATCATCTCGATGATCTACAAGAGAAGCGGTAAAGGGCTTGCATCCTAATAGCCGCCTACAAAGCTAAGATCGCCAAATATCATGACAGGAAGGTCAGAGAGATCCGCCTCCAAGAGGGCGACATGGTCCTCAAGGATGCAACCGCCTCACAAGCGCGAGAGGGTAAAGGCAAGCTGGGGGTGAATTGGGAAGGCCCCTATAAAGTTTGACAAGTTATCGGACCAGCAACCTACAAGTTAAAGACCATGGAAGAGAAGGAGGTCCCAAGAACATGGAACATCTCAAAGCTGAGGCCATATTACACAGCATACGACTCTTAGAGGGATCTAGGTGGTCGTATTCTTTTCCTTTATGGGCTTTTTCCCCAACGGGTTTTGTCCAAAAGGTTTTTAATGAGGCGGCCCACCCTTAGAAGAGGTAGATGACCAGATGCATAGAATTCCCAGATGTATTTTTTTAATTCATTCAATAAAAGTGTAGTTAATTTCAAAACGTACATATTTAAGTACTGATCATACTTTGAGATTGCACAAATAAGAAAATTGAGGCGACTCATATGCATAAGACCTAAATAAATTAAAACGGCAATCATAAGGCCATTGAGGTATCTCATACGCATAAGACCTAAATAAATTAAAATGGCAATCATGAGGCCATTGAGGCAGCTCAAATGCTTAAGACCTAAATAAAGCAAAATGGTAATCCTAAAGCCATTGAGGTAGCTCAAATGCATAAGACCTAGATTCAATTAAAACGGATATCACGAGGCCATTGAGGCGGCCTAAACATACAAGACCTAAATATTTTCAGGTGACCCAAGTACATAATAGCAAAACAATGGCTAACTTATTGCCATGAAGGCTACCTAAAAGCATGACTTGTGTATCATTAAACGCTAAGCAAACAGTAAATAAGCAATTAAGACGGCAAGAAGACATACGATAAAACTCAAGGAGGAAAAATATTGTATCATTAAAAATGCCAACAAGGCTTGAATATTCTTACAATATGTTCAAAAGAAAAAAAGCTAAATATTTGCTACACTTCGGGGCGGGTCGACTCGGCATCTTCTCCTTTTTCCAGCTCTTTACCCGCCGACTCATCAAGAGCCGTCTCCTCCTCTTCAAGCTCGTTGGGATACTTCACTCCCATCAAGAGGTCTTCAGGAAGATTAGGATGGCGAGCTCGGCAAGCCTCAAAGACTAGGCGGCCATATTCACGGCCGTCCATCGCCATGTTGAGCATGGCTTGGCTATAATCAGAAACCACCTCAAGAACTTCCGCCTCACATTTCGAGATGGTTTCTTGCAAGTTATTCCTAGCCAAAGTCATCTCCTCAGCCTTCTTTACATACTCCTCACCCCTTTTGTTGGCCTCCTCCAGCTGCTGACTCAAATCCACCTTGGCCGCCTCAAGGTCTGCGACCTTCTTGTTGACATTTTCCAGCTCGCGAGTGGTAAGTTCATGAGTCCATTGGAGCTTCGCCACGTATCGGCTCTTTCGAGTCATCTCAACCGCCCGAGATGCCATCTAAGAAAGCCAAAGTAACATCAATAGAAAATAAAAACACTAAATAATAAATCGTTAGGAAGATAGAAACTACCTCAGTGGATATCATGAACAGAGTTTTAGACGACTGAAGTAAACTCTTGGCGGCCAAATCTTTCTTCTTCGAAGGGAGCGGCAGGATTGTCCTCAGCACATTTTGGATCGGGGCGGTATAGATTGAGGGATTGCCCTCACCAGTAAAGGAAAGAAGATCAGCTTGGAGGGACTCAGGGCTAATCCGTTTGGAGGATTCGGTAGGAACATCCAAATTGGCGCTTTAAAACAAGAGATAGCTTAAGCACCAAACAAAAGGATCTATTTGAAGAATACTGAATTCTTACCGGTTGGAGAGTAATCTCTTCTGCCGTAGGAGAATGAGGTGCCTCGGCAACGGGCTCAAGAACTTCCTCGGTAGCTGGAGCCTTACGCTTCCTTTTACGCTTGCTTGGGTCTCCGCTTCGGATACCGGGAACTGCATTCACAAGTCCAGGCTCCACTTGTTCAGTAGAACGTTTGGTGCCTTTCGATCCCTTGGCAGCTTGTTGCACAAGTTCACCAGCCGAGGGAAAGTTAAACACTAAAAAGAAAGGAAAATAAATAAATACTTGAGAGAACCCCGGGCCCGGAGTGATAAATGGGATCCGGCTGGCCCGGCTCAATAATTCTAACATTTTTTATCATTGCCCAGCTAATGTTTTAGCATGGCCACATCCCTTTCTTAAGGGCCTTAAAGGCTTGTACTCTATTATCTGAGCTGGAGAAGTTACATCCCAAGTCGGGTGAGAGATTTCACTCGGTTGGAAAGCGGGGATAGCGGTCCTCTTGTTTAATAAAAATAAAATAATTCTTGAAGTTCTTCACGGAATCTACTTTGTTCGTGAATCTATAAAAGCCGCCTCGATGAGCAAAATGATATAAACCCTCACTTGCCGTCTTCCTCAATGATGCAATCCTCCTAAAAAACTCGACGTCAAATCGCATCTCTAAGCCAGTACAGATGAGGTAATGCCCGACTTGATCTATCTAGGCGTTGGGATGTAGTTGAGCCGGGCTAATTCGAAAAGCTCTCAAAACTTCACATAAACCCTCAGGGAGTGGATAAACAAAGCCAGACCAAATTTGGTCCATGCAGACACAAAAGTACCCCGCAGGCGGGCGAGTGATCCGCTGCTCTTTGAAGGGAAGCACCACTTCACACTCCTTGAGCCAATTAAATACTTCCTTCTCAAACTCTAAATCAACTGGATCTTGAACTGACTCAATCAGCTCGACCGGTGGAGTCCTATTTACTATTTCCCTAATTCTTCCTTGACCCCTTGACACTGTCTCAGAACGAGTAGCCACATGTCACCTCATTGGACGAGCTACGCTCCTCTTCACCCTACGCACACGAGATGATACCCCGATTGATTTCTGAGGTGACGCTGGGGGAAACCTGCCCATCTCCTCGTCTATCTTTGCCCAAGCCGAGGCAGAAGAGGATTGGGAGGATGAGGCAGATTTGCTAGGGATGCTCGATTCTCTCCCGACTCAGACATGGCTTCAGTTCGAGGGGATACCCTAGAGGTTGAGATATAGTCAGCATAATCTATGTTCAAAGGTTTGAAATACTTGGAGTTCACCTCAACTAATTCCCTAATAAACTGTTACTAGTGGACGAGGAGGAATCAGTCATTGTCACCTAGAAAAAACCTAGTCAGTTAGAAGATATCCTAAAGAATCATCCTAAATCAGCTTGAGGCGGCATAAACAACATTCAATTTACCTACGTTGGTATCTCAGATCTAAAGGACAAGGAAAATAAATAAACAACATCGTTTGAACAAACAAACAATTCTGGAAAAACAAGCAATTCTGGGAAAATGAGATTCGTAAGAACAAATAATTCTGGAAAAGTGAAAACAAATAATGCTGGCAAAATAAGATACAAAATGGCAAAATACATTTCTTAACCAATTGATCAAGGCATCAGGGGACAAATAAAATGAAATTAATGTCTAAACAATCCCACAAGTCAAAATACCAACAGATGAACAAAGCAAAGAGCTATATCATGGTAACGCTTTTGCAGAAAAAATAATAAAATAGTAAATCAGAGGTAAAAGCGAGACAGAAGAAGGATGGTAACTTACTTGTATAGAAAACATGCTTGATCGAAGAAACTTTAGGAAGGGAAAGATGGTTGACAGAGCCTGATGAAGAAGAACAAAAAATCGCCGGAGAAGAAAAGAGGTTGCAGAAATGGTGAACAGAGAGAATGAAACTCTTATATAGAAGATGAAATGACATTTGAAGGGACACTTTCCCCCTGTGTGACACGTGGCCCGTTGCCTGCCTCACATTCAAAATTTGAAAAGACATGAACTTTTCATTTTAACGCTTAAGACACGTAAGCCCTAGATCTGCACGTGTTGATAAATCCTCCTGGGCCAGGCGGATCTCAAACCTAAGCTCCTAAAGAAGCTCTCACACTGATGGGGGGACTTCTGTTAACAAGGTAAAATATTGACAGGTGCGTACAAGCCACGCGAGATCCCCAGGCGGATTACATCCGCCTGGAACAGAGAGATTTAATGGTGAGGCTAGGAATGCTCTTACCGATCCAGACGGTTCCAATCCGACTCGAAGGTAAAACCCTGTTGCTCATCCAAGCGGATTGGATCCGCCCCAAATTAGGAGAAAATCAAGTCTTCCCTCAATCTCAGAGGAACGTGCAGGCGGTAACCAAGCTGAGTCGGCTTGTTCGCCTGGACCGACCCGATGCCTCAGGAGCATAGAGTCCAATTGAGAGTCTAAGACCTCAAAAGAGACATCAATGATTGGAACTCCCAATCTAGATAAGCTTTATCTTATTAACAAGATAAAGATTCACTTAAGCTAGAACTCTGGTTGATTCACACTCTTGGGTCAGACCAGAAGATGTTCATGGAGTATAAAAAGATCCTTTGGACCACCACGCAAAGGTACGTATTAAAAATCACACACAAAACTCCCTGCCTCCTCTCTTAAATCCGATCTAACTTAAGCATCGGAGAGGCTACGCCGATCACACGGCTAGTCCCTCATAGCGACGTTTGTTGTTTTGCAGAAACCATCAAACCAAATAGAAGTGGAGAGTTAGGAGTTGATTTCAATCAGAAAAGTTAGCGCGTGGAATCACATTCCAGACCTAAGATAACATTAATTAATTAGAAAATGTAATATGGGATAATAAAATAAAAATATTTATTAATTAAAACAACTATTACGTTTTTGTAATTCAATAATAAGTGATAATTTGAATCCAACTACAATATATTATAATAATTAAAATTAGTTCACTTGTAATTGTGATAATAATTATTATTTGAATAACAAAATTTTAATTAAATGAATTTACGTATTATAACAATTTTTATTATTAATGGAATTAAAATTATTTTATTAATTATTTTATATTGGTAGTTATCAATAATATTATTTGTAATGATTATTAATAATTTATTTATTTTTATATTTATTGGGTTTTACTATTATTTTAATAATTAATATATTTATTATTAAGTTCACTTAAGTTCAGGTTCATTAAGTTAAGTTCAGTTCAGGTCTATTAAGTTCAATTCAGTTCAGTTAAGTTCAGTTTAGGTTTGAGAAATTGAAGGGAACATGATTTAAATGCTAATAAAACCTAATTAAATATAGGAAGATTATAAATGCTGACAAAACTAATCGCTATTCAATGAAAAAATGCGCGAAATTAAATGTGGGAAATTTTCATTCAATTGTTGCATGACTTTCTATTAATTATTTCTTTTAATTAAACTCTCAACATTATTATTGCAACTTGCCAAATTTGTTAATTTCACTCAAGGTTGCCTAACCTTGAAAGCTTTTAGATTATATTCAAAATATATTCTTTTAAAATAGAGCAACCACAAACAATAATTAAAAATGATGAGAAGTAGGTATGGCAATGGGTAGGATCCGGACCAGCTTGGACCCGGTCCGGATCCGTTTATATGTATTAGACCTGGATTCGTTGGATTCATAATTTTAGGATCCAGATCCAACGGATCCAAAATGAGTTCATGTAATTAACATCAAATTCTTAGTTTCAGCTTCCATACTTGTACATTTCACCTTATTTTAAATAGTTTACGTGCTCATTTAATTATGTTTATGCAATTGGATTTACGTAGATCTCAAATAATCTTAACTATCCAATATTTTTGAGGTAAATAATAAATAAAAAAGTAAAATAAATCTTTAATTACGAATCTGAGTTCGGATCCGGGTTTCATTGTAAAATCCGAACCCGGATCCATATTCATTTTCTTGGACCCGGAACCGACGGATCTATAAAATTAAGATCTAGATCCTAAAAAAAGGGATCCGAATCCAGAATCCATTGCCATCCCTAATGAGAAGTGATAGATCAACTCATTGCAAATGGGCCTATCAGACCAGCTGACTGAAAACGGGCCTATCAATGAACATGCATTTTTTTATCAGCTTTCTTTAAAAAAATGTTCATTTTTTTTAATCTTGGTTAAATATGTCTGATTTAGAAATATCCACTAACCTCATATTTACAAATTTTACATTATTACATTTTTGAGATGCACTATCCTTGTAAATTCATCTAATTATTGATAATATAAGGTATTCATCGTAAATATAAAATTAAAAAAAAAAAAGTAAAATTGAACTGGCATAAAAAACAAAAATAGATAATTTGCTTCATAAAACGGATCCAAAATATGTTTAGCAATGAGAATAAAACAGAATAGGGTTAATCCAATGCTCATGCGTTTTTGGTCTCTCAAATTCTGAAATTCTCTTTTCTCGCCGACGACCAAGTTCCCCTAATTCAAACGGACGCTCCCCTTAACGGCTTTCTTTTAGAGTTGCTGCAATATATATAATCGGTAAGAGCAGGCTTCCCTTCCCCTGCAAACACGTATATAGTTTTGATACATGTAATTGATAAAAAAAATAAGTATATCTAATATTTTTAGATATTTATGAACTTATTCGGCATTTTTATTTATTGATATAAAATAAGCTATATCTAACATTTGTTATCTCAGCAATTTACTTAGTAGTGTACACTAATTTCAACTAAAAAATAATGTTATCAAACAAAATACGTATAATACTTTATAAAATAAAGTATATGAAAACAAAAATGTAAATATAAAGTTAAATCAATATTATAAATCTCAATTAGCTATAATAACAATTATATCAAAAATTTTCAAACCTAGAATCATATATTTGTCCAAAGTAAAATAGGAAGTGAACAATGGTAGTGGGTAGGGGGGAAGACAAGCCCGAAGCCGAAGCTTCAATATCAATTCTTCACAATATCAATATATTAACATTTATCAGACAAGCTCGAAGCCGAAGCTTCCATATCAATAACAATATAATCAATATCACAATATCGGTCAAGCCGGAGACAAAGCTCCAATTGTTTGTACAATACTATACTCCCCTTTATTGGCGCCAATCTACCCGAACTCATTTTCTACTCATTTACTAAGGGCAACAATTACACAAAAATACTTATAAATTTAGTATTATATTATCAATATGATTTAGCACAAAATCATGTATTAAAGATCTCAAATCTTTAAATTTTCAATCCTTAAATATCAATAAAACACAATAAAATTAGCATTCATGTTTTCAAAAATTTTCAGATTTCGTGACGTGACTTCCCCTGCATTTTTCTCTATTAAAACGTCTTCAAATCGAAAAAGTTAATTCTTAAAATATCTAACCCTATGTCTCAGCTTTTTAATGCCATAAGAATTACAGAAATCCATTCAGTATAGCTCAAGTTATACTCAAAACACTGAACAGTGTGCAAACCGAAAAACTCTCAAAAACAGATTTCATGATTCCACTTCAACCGAAAATTTCACGCAGAAGAAAGCCGAAACTCACAAAAGTTCCTTCTGAATAAATAAAATTCAGCTTATTCTAATATCAATAAAGTCAAGAATCGCTCAAATCGGAGTAGTTAGGGGAGAGCATTGGTCGGTTCGGTCCAAGAATTGAACCGAACCAAATAAACCAAAATCCAAATAACAGAAAAATTAGGAACCTAATACTGAACCTAATAGATTTTGGTTCGGTTCGGACCGAACCTAAATATTTAGGTTCGGTTCGGTTCCATATAAAACCAAATTGTATTTCCATGAAAAAATTTAAATATATTTTGGGAGAGCAAAGTTAAAAATGTAATAATTATTTTCATGTTAAAGAACTAACTATTGTTTGAGAAAATAAAATTAAATTTAACGATCACTGTAACAAAAAATTAAACTAATATATAAGGAATGAATACAACCACTAACATGTAAAGCACTTTTTACATTTGAATAATCTACAATATAAGATATAAAAATATTATATTATAAAATCTGGAAAAGAATAAAATGTAAATGAATCGAAAAAGTAAAAAAGAATCTTAATTTTTTTAATTAGGTTTGGTTCTTGGTTTATTTGGATTTTATTTTCAAAACCGAGAACCGAAGCTAAAACCAAATTACCAAAATATTAGAACCAATAACCAAACCTAATTAGTTCGGTCCGGTCCGGTTCTCAAGTTTGGTTCGGTTCTTTAGGTTTCTCACTCGCTCCTAGAAGTAGTATAACATGAGAAAACATTAAAACAAAAACAGATGTACAATTTGGAAATTTTCAGCAAAACCAAAAATTTGAAATTAGTGTACACAAACCTCTTCTAGGCTCTTTAATGGATTTCTTCCACCTCTTTCCCTCTTCCACTATTAGTATTAGCTTCCTCTACAATAATAATATTTTCACAATCAAAATACTACTTGAATAAGCCTTATAATACCGTAAATATGCTTAATCTACTATGAATTCTACTAATTTAACTTCAATTATCTCAAAAATCACTTACCTCAAGTTCGGGTTACTATTCATTCGAAATTTAACACCTGATTTCTTCCTCTTCTAACCTTGTTCTACATAAATTGATGATGATAGAAGACTTAGAAATCGATTTCTAATAAGGTTTCGAAGTTGAAAAGAAGAAATTTGGAAGTTTTTAGGTTATTGAGTTTATAAGAAAAGGGAAGAAGAAAGAAGAAGGGGAATGTTGGATGTGATAATACGCACGAGAAGGAAGAAGGAATGATATAATTATAAAACTATTTGATGTGAAATTATCATTTTGCTCTTAGTTCAATTATTTTATATACTTATCACATTTTCTTTGTTAAATCTTCATATAACCTCATAATTTAATTCTGTAAAAGGATAACATGCACATACAATTATAAGCTCCCATAATAGCTTATATATTCTCTCTTGTATGAATTATAATTATAGAAATTTTTTTTTGTCTCAAGTTGCATAGTTTCGGGTCAAAGTTTGACCGATGATCAAACTTCACTCCGTTTGACTATTACCGAACTCTAACTTTTTCTTATCATTCCTTTAACACTGTAACAATATATTAATGTCAAAATTTAGAAATTTTGAGGTGTTATAGAATCAGTTTGTTTTAAACATATTTAAGACTTTCCAAAGTTCGGATTCGTCTTTGAACAATCTATATTTGGCTCTTGTTCTATCACATGTATTGAATTGTTGGAACTTATTTGGGCCACGACTTGCCTTGAGAAAGATTTTGAATGATGGCGGTTGAAAAGAAAAGGCCTGTCACTTAACTTGTTTCAATTGTTTTACTGTCCCTTTGAACTTTCGTAGGATTCCTTCAATCCTCATTGATATGTTTACATATCTTAGCTTCTTGAACAAAACCAAATCAATTATATTCCGAAAAGTGCACAACACATGTTATCATGTGTCAAATTTTGAAAAGTAACTTAATGAAAATTTGACATATGTGTAAGATGTAAAGTAATAAAAAAATGTCCCTGGCTAAATTCAATTCAAATCCTTTTTACATTATCTTTCGCAAAAACACAATCTTCATCCCCAACTTCTAAATTGACTCCGCCCATCCCTTCGCCAGAAATTTCAGAATCCTCCGCCACTGACCGGAAAATGATTTTGGCCGCCTCCGCTCATAGCTTTTCTGTTTGTGTGGAAACAGATGAAGAAATTTTGTTTCTTTTTTGGTTTCACTATAAACAAAGGATCGTTCGGTCTAGGGTCCACTAAATTTTCATCCAGCGGTGCTCAATTTTAATTTTTGTATTGACTTGTGGCTCACCAAAATTTAAATGTTACCGGAATTCAAATTAAGGCAAGTATGGACATCATCCTCCATCAAACACTTCAAATCTACCATTTTCATGGCTCTCTGAACTGAAATCAAAAATAAAAATAAATGAAATAGAAGAAACTAGAATTGTTAATTATAACTATAAATCTTTTATAATTTTTTTTCATTTATCCATATTTGCTCAGGGTAAAAAAGCTTAGTTATCTACTTACGAAATTATATTTAGTTACATATTACAAATACAAATTGCAATATATAAATAAAATTACTTATACGGAACTGCATGAATATGCAACTATAATATAACTAACTGTTAATCAACAGTTTATAAGTATGTCAAAGGATAAAATTTTAAAGTCATTTTAACCAATTATACAAACAAACACTTTTTACAATCTGTTCGTTTTCCTCTTCTTTACTGCAACAGAAGCTAAATTAAGAGTTATACCTGTTTATTAATTGTTTGACTGTAAAAAAAATCAATAATTAATATACAGACACCTACGTCATGGTTGGAAATATATTTTAGCTCAATAACTATTAAGTTCATAACAGTTCAATTTTATTTATGGCATGCCATAACTATTATCACAGCTAAATAATACAAAATAAATGTCGAGTACCATTACTAGAATTTCGTTAACAGATGTTTTATAAAAAAAAAAAACCACGCACATTTACAACAATAATTCATTCAAATCGATTAACTGCGTTCATTTTTAAATTCATTTTCTCAATCGATATTTTTTATATGCCCCATTGTAAATTGCTCGAAAGTTAGCATTTACGATGGGGGGAGTCACTTTAGAAGGATCGATTTCGTTTGTAATGGGAGATTTTTCAATAGATTTCCCTAACATTAATAAAAGCTTGAATTGCGTTCCTTTGCCTCCAAAGTGCAATTCTCAAGGTATTGTTGGCAGTCTAACTGGACAAACACATTTCTTGACATATAGCATGCCATTGCTCGAGTTGCAAATGGGCTTCATTTTAATTCTCAGCCACGTCACTCGTTTTATTCTCAAGCCTTTCGGAATTTCTAACTTCGTAGCTTGCGCCGTGGTAAGTACTATTTCTTGATCTATCTCAATGTAAGTTACTACTTTATTATATTAACGATGACGAAAATGTTTTTAATTTTTATACAAACCAGGCAGGCATTATTCTCGGCCCAAATGGCCTAGGAAAATATGATTTCATGAGAAAAATAATATTTCCCCACAAGAGCCAAGACACTATCACTATATTAGCAATGTTGGGTTACAACATATATGTATTTCTAGCCGCGGTCCAGATGGATGTTGGATTGGCATTTCGAACGGGTCGTAAGGCATCATCGGTCGGTATAATATCGATCTTTGTACCTTGTTTATGCTTCACTGTATACGAAAAATTTCAGGACCACCAAGAACTCATCCCAGAACTATCGGATGAAGACACTAAAGTTATCACTATTGCAACGGTCACGAGCCTCCCCGCCGTTGCCTATGTTATTGATCAACTCAAGCTCACAAATACCGAGCTAGGTCGACTCGCACTTTCTTCGGGCTTGGTTGGTGATGTTTTTGGCATTAGCATCTACACGATCCGAGTCTTACGTAGCATGCAATCGCTTGACGATGCTATGAGAAACCTAATACCTCTTTTAGCCTTTATTCTCGCACTGATATTCGTTTTCCGACCTGCGATGGATTGGGTCATTAGACATACTCCCGAAAGGGAGCCGTTGAATACTTCTTTCGTCTATGTCATAATGGCATTGGCTATGGCATCGGAAGCATATTTTTACT
The DNA here is from genome assembly GCA_949673415.1 of Euphorbia schlechtendalii. Taxonomy (NCBI): domain Eukaryota; kingdom Viridiplantae; phylum Streptophyta; class Magnoliopsida; order Malpighiales; family Euphorbiaceae; genus Euphorbia; species Euphorbia schlechtendalii. The sequence goes on from CATIWQ010037451.1 coordinate 18,539, forward strand.
TTATCGGTCAATCGCAGTTCTTGGCTCCGTTTTTGTTCGGTCTGGCCGTACCTTCTGGCGCCCCATTAGGCTCTACTATGGTCGAAAAGTTCGGAACTTTTACCGATGGAGTGCTTATGCATATACTAATTCCTACAGCATTGATGAGGGCCGATCTTCAACTTATTATAAAAAATTTCACCTACCTTAAAAAACAAGTGTGCATCATTTTGGTATGTTTCTTAATCAAAACGATCGCTTGCATTACACCGGCTATGATCTTGAAGATGTCGTTATCGAAAGCCATCGCGCTTGCAATCATTACGAGTTGCACCGGCATTGTCCAACTATCCATGGGCGTCATTCTGAAAGACTCTAAGGTATGTAAGTTTTACGTATACAAGCTCGAAAAAAGAATTCACGTGCAAAAAGTTCATGTACTAATACATTTTTTTATGTCACAGTTATTAAAGGAAGATGTTTACGCGATCGTCGCCCTGTATATATTATTAAATGCGACGATTTTCCCAATAATCATAAAACATCTATATCCTTCGAGAAAATTTGAAGGTTACGAAGCGACGAACGTTCTTAGTATGAACCCCCACATCGAGCTCAAAATCCTTGCATGCATTCATGAACAAGACAATGTCGAGTCCTACATTAAACTATTCGAGGCTATACATCCAACCAGAGATAACCCGGTCAATGTTTATGCTCTTCATCTAATCGAGTTAATAGGCAGATATGTACCGGTCATGGTTTCCCATTCAAAAGAAAAGCCGATTTCCACCTCAACTTCTCAAAATATAGTCTACGGTCTCAATCAATACGAGCAAAACAACTGGGACTCCGTATCGGTCCAGCTTTTCACCGCTCTGTCTTCGTTTCCCTTAATGCATGAGGACGTATTGAATATCGCCATCGAGAAGAGAACTTCACTTATAATCCTCCCACTCCACCGAAGATGGTCGGTCCACGGACACGTCGAATCGGAAGACAAGCGGTGGAGAAGCGTAAACTGCAATGTCCTCGAGAAAGCGCCTTGTTCCGTCGCTCTGTTTTTCAACCGCGGGAGATTCGGTCAACAAAGATCGCTGCATTCCAAAGCGTCGAATCTGTCGGTGTGCATGATATTTCTGGGAGGGAAAGATGACCGCGAAGCCCTAACTATAGCGAAACGCATGCTCGTGGAATCGGAAACCACGACATTGACCGTCCTCAATTGCCTACCGATAGATAGCAAGGACGTCGATGATCTATCCGAGGATCATATCTACGATGTTGTGTTGCTTGATGATGTAAGAAACATGACCTTGACGAATAAGCGTCTCGAGTATAGGGCAAAAGTAATGAGCGATGGGCAGCAGACTATCATGGTCCTTCAATCAATGGCGAATGAGTTCGATCTTTTCATAATAGGAAGACGGTTCGGAGTTCCGAGCCCTCAAACGTCAGGATTGTCTGAATGGTGCGAGCTTCCGGAATTAGGTCCTCTCGGGGATCTATTTGCGTCGAAAGATGTCGATACAAGAGCTTCGGTGTTGGTGGTGCAACGACACCATAAATTGAGATAGGCAGAGTAGGCAGTATCGTTATAGTTAGGATTTTACTCCTTTTTTTTTAACTTTATTTTAGATCATGTAATTTATTATAGATACAGTTTATTATAGAACCGAAGGATTAGTTTGTGAAGCAAACATAATGTTATGCTCTATTATTCCAATCAACAGATTTTAGTTTACACACCAACTGCAAATTTGTTTTACAATGTTCTTATTTTCATTCTCTTTTCAAGTTCTCTTTGGTTCATGGTATGGTATGGTTTCAACTTAAATTCATTTGTTTAATTGTATGGTTATTTTCATGATACTGTTCTCTCATGGTTTTTTTAAGGTTCGAAGAACCATTAAAACAACACCACGGATTTGGTGGTTCTCTATGATTTTCCTTTAAATCAAACTAAATTAAACAAACCATATCATACCAAACTATCTATCCAAATACAAAATTTTAAAAAAACCATACCGTACTGTACCATATCATATCGTATTGTACATTAATGAATCACGAAGAACTATCATCCAAACAAAACCTAAAAGATAAGCATGGGCTATTCCCCCACTAGATTGGCACGAGGACTGAACAACCTCAAAAATCCTGAACTTATTATAATTTGTATAATTAACCCTATTCCTTGTAACTTCATTAGCTCTCTTTCCAATACATTTATCAATGAATCCTGTTTCTCGTGGCTTAATACATTCATATTTGCGCAACTCAGCACTTTGGGTCAACGCCCTCTTAACTTTGACTTGTATCATGTGCTTAACTCGGTAAACATGCATCCGAGAGATTATACCAATTTAAACAGTAGGCAACCCTTCAAGATATAGGGGGTTTGAAGAAATTATTTTCTGTGTCCCAGAGAACAGTGATGACCCTCAAATGCCCTTACTATGTTTTCTAGAATGTCTATAATTCATGGTAAAAATTGTGACATTCATTATACGAATTACTTTGAGAAACACAAGCTTATTTTAGAATCATAAATTAATGAGTACTAATTTATCAATAACTTTGTTCATCAAACCATTTCACTCCGTGAATATATTTAAGATATTATCGCTAGCTTATGCCATAAAATATCTTTCGTTTGTTTTTAAGATCATCATACCGTAGATGTAATGACAACCCTAATCCTAAACCTATTAAGATAATCGAGTATTTGGTTTACCCCAAACTAAAATTCACATCTTCCATTAGAGAATAGTTATTTTCTTAGTTCTCTTTTATCCACCTATTATCACCATCATATAACTGCGTAAAATTTACTTTTCAAGTATTTGTTTGTACACCATGCGCCGTTCATCCTGTCGATTAAACTGACGTGACAAGGGTGAAATGGGTATTTTCTTAAACGTATTTTTTATTTATTTACTAAGCTTAGAAGCTACCAGTTGCATTATCCTTTAATATCAAAACCGCAGCCATGGCAGCTCGAACGGTCCTCGCAGTTTCAACATCTTGTCACCCTCTTCTCTCGATCCATTCTTCTTCTTCTTCTCCATTCAATTCCTCATTCCAATCCGTGCCCCTCAACCTCTCTCGCCATTCTCTTCCTTTTCCTCTCACTCTCGCGGCCCCTAAAAGGCCCCTCGTTGCTGCCGCTGCTCCAAACGAAGCTGCTTCTGCTCTTAATTCTGCCTCTCATGTTCAATTCCTTGCGAATTTTACTCAAGATTGCGAAGGTCTGTAGGTCTTCTCTTATTTCAATTGTAATTGTAATTTTTGAGAGTGAATTTGAAATTTGAAATTTTCCCCCTTCTGCGCTTTTCCTGCTGTGAAAATTGGGGATTAGAGTGAGTCGGTCTAGTTTGTTTATGTTTTGATGTATGCGTTTTGTTTATAGATGGAATCGGATGACAATTTCCATCGTTCTTGGAATTAATATTGTTCTTAAGTTATATGTTTTGGTTGGAAATGATGCAGATTATTAGCTGAATTTTTTGAATGATGAGAACTCAAACGGGAATTGCATTTCAATGTGTAACACAAACTTGAAAAGACTTCAATGTTGATTTCTCAATATATAGAAAAGTAATAGGATACGATTCAACCCTATCAAAATGACCTGAGAAATGCAGTTGTTAATGCTGGGTGGCTGATACGAGATTATGATGAAAATTGCTTTCTCAGTTTCCAATATGTAATAAATGGGTTTGTAAATGCAGGGCTGGAAGAAGCAACAATTTTCGACAGCGAGGTAAAGTTTTGCGCATTCTCTTTTGTTTCTATGCATATGGTTTGCACTTCTTGTCAAGAATTCATTACTTTGTTTACTGTCCATTCACTTGCTTACGGATTTTCGATGAAAATGAACAGATTCTGCTGAGCGAGCCCGACGATGAACTTGGACCCGGTAATTATTCTGATAAACACTTGCTTTGAGTACTTTAATCTAATTTTTCAACCTAAACAAAAACATGGATTTGAAAATAACTAACATGAAAATGTTATGTTACTATAAAAATACAGTAGTGTAGTACAACAATAAGTCATGAGGCCAGAATATATATCTAGTTGCCGTAGTGAGTATATATTTAACAATTTCTTCGTGTTTTTTTCGGACGGCAGTTGCTGCAGTGCCCAAAAAGCGCACATCCAAGTCTAAGAAGAATATTCGGAAAAATGTATGGAAAAGGAAGGGGGCTGTAGCAGCAATGAAAGCGTATTCATTAGCAAAGTCTATCTTGACCGGGAAATCGACAAGTTTCATGACTGATATTGCGAAAAAGGATACTTAGTCTGCATTACTGAGTTTGATTTTAAATCTGCTGTTTTGATGGAGAAAAAGGGATGAATTATCGTTGTAGCAGAGAGGAATATATGTATGCAGATTCATATGGTTCAGTTGTAGTTTCTCATATACTTTAAGAGGAGCATCTTAAGCTAATTTAATGTTGTTTTTTTCCTTTAATTTGAACCAATTGGAACTTGAGTTTTCATCTTTTCTTCACAATTGCTTATTGTTGTATACAATTGGAAGTATGTCTAATTGTTTGTGAAGTCAATGTGTTTTGATAGTGAATGAAAGTTTGAAGTGAGTTGGGTTTCAGTCGAATTCCCTTCTTTGGTAAAGTCGGTAATGTGGCGGAGTTGCGTATGGAGGATAATTCATAACTTTGCTTTCGTCTGGGGAATTCATAAATTTATGTGTTAGTTAAATTTATTATTGTAGTTCATTGATAAATATTAAAAGTTTTAAAAATATTAATCCGCCTAGTGGGCCTAGGCCCCGGTTAATCTAGCCGCCCGACTAGCGCCTAGTGTTTTATCATCTTTGTATTCATTGGTTATTATCATCTTTGTATTCAATGGATTTTTCTTAAGAGTTAGAAAATGTGTCTGGATTTCAATTCACGATGAAATGGATGAGGATGTTTAATGAATTTACATTGCATTTTCAACAGCTCCTACTACTGAATCGTGAATTTGGCGATTCATCACCAATTCGGACGATTCACGTCCGAAATTCATGGTGCATTTCGATTCACCCCATAGATCCGAATCTATGTTGGGTGAATCGAATCGTATGATTTTGATAGCCAGGTAGTTATTGTCATTTTAATTGTATTTTTTGGTTTTATATGTTGTTTTGGATATGGTTTGTATCAGTGTTGTCAAATGCCCAAGGAGCTCAGGCACCAATGGTCGATGCTAGAGCACCTCAAAATCCACTAGGCAAGGCACCTTCAAAGAGGCGTGCCTAGGCGAGAGCATTAGCATTATTTTAAGGCGTCGCCTCATTTGATAAGCCTATATTTTTAAATTTGTGAAGTTTTTTTATGGGTTAATTAATAGAATGAATTGTCTCAGTGTTCATGTTAGTTAGAAGGAAGAAGATACACATTAGAAATTTGGAAGAGAGAAATAACCTAGTTGAGAGAGTAGTGAATTTTAAACTAGTAGTTATAATATAAGTAATAAGATTATGTAAAAAAAGGAGTAGAAATTTTCGGAGATCAAACCAAGCACAAGGAGCCTCCAACACCAACTACTTCACTTTTATACTCAATTTTTCATATAATCATGCAATTATATATACTGAATATGTGATTATTTATAAAAATCAGTAACTTTGTACACATGTCTAAACATAGGGATGCGTGTCTTTGGAATACGTGTTATTAAAATTGTTGACTACATACTATTAGTTAAATTATTTTAAGCTGAATGCATCAACAGCTCTCTCACCTTTCATCTATGACCCCCCCTATCCTTTCAAAGGACCTCGTAGCTCCCTATACTTTCAAAAAGTGCATCTCCTGGCTCCCTCCATCTGACGTGGCATGCGTTGACTTGGGCAGCGAGTGTTGACTTTTTTTCATCTTCTTCCTTTAAAATTTCTACAAATTTTAAGGTTTTACTTTACAAATTTTTTATTTCATCAAAATGATGAGATTTTTAATAATTTTTTCGATAAAGATTATTCATTTTTTCACCAAGGGACTTAGAGCAGCAAAGTTTAGTAAGTTTCATTAAGTTTTGAAGATTCGGTATTTTTCCTTAAAATTTTCCTGGAAAATTCATGCATTTTCCGGAAAAACTCATGAGTTTTCCCGGATGAGTTTTCAAGGAAAATTCATGAATTTTTCAGAAAAACTCATGAATTTTCCTGGAAAGTGCATGAATTTTCCCGAAAAACTCATGAATTTCCGGAAAAAAAATTAACTTACCTCTTTACTTTTCTTTTCATTTCCTTTCTTATTCTCCCAAAAAAATTAAAAATAAAACAACTCAAATGACATTTATACTAACTATTCCAAATCTATATAGGTTTGATGATGAATTTGATGTTTTGATTTGGTTTTGAGAAAAGATATGGATTGACGAAGAAGATGATAGAAATATAAATTTGAAAAATTAAAGGGTTTTAATGAAATTGTTTTGGGGACTTTTTTGTAACTTTTACCATCCATGCCACGTGTCAATCTACTATTGGGTTGACTTTTCAACATTTTGCCATGTATGGACGAGTGTATCTCACTTTCTGAGCTGAGAGTGGTTTAGTCCGATTGAGGGAGTCGGGAGGTGCACTTTTTCAAAGGAGATGAAGCTACGAGATCCTTTTGAAAGGATAGGGGGCAGTAGGTGGGTCAGCGAAAGGTGAGGGAACTATTGATGTATTTTTCGATTATTTTATAATTACATGATAATGTCATTATTTTCAACTAGAACTGTTCGCGGGCCAGGGTACCCGCCCAGCCCAGCCCGAGCTCACTTCAACGGGCCGGGTTTGGACACTCGTTTTTTAAAAACCCGGCTCTGGCTCGAGCCAGTCGAAGCCCGAAGATTTATGGGCCGGGTTTGGTTTATATAAATAACCGAACCCGGCCCCGACGAATAATTTTATTTATTTATTTATTATATATATATATATACACACACACACATTAAATTTATAATAATTTTAAGTTCCTATATTTTATCCTATTAAATGTGCATACTTGAATACAATAAATGTTACTAAATATTAAAGATTTTAAGTAAACAATGCAATTATATTAAAAATTTAAACATATTTTGATCTACTTTATATTTTTTTAACTTAGTTTAATAGAAAAATTTATAACAAAAAAAATATTCATGGGCTTGGCTTGGGCTTGGGAATGACCTTGTAAACCCGGCTCGAACCCGACCCGAGTCCGAAGTTCTAAAGTATGGGCTTGGGTTAGCGTTTTTTGTAAAAAAACCGGCCAAACCCGGCCCGCCCGGCGAACAGGTCTATTCTGAACTATGAAATATATTTATGATATTATTCATACATTGATTGCTAATTTTTCTGGATAAAGCCTCACTTATGCATCTTTGTTATGAGCTTGAGGATGATCTTGGCAAAGGTAAATTATTTTTTATGATCGTTTTGATTATGTACTTCAATCTCATAATTCGGAAGTTTTTCTTGGAGATGACTTGAAATTGATTCGTGATAGCCTTATTCCTATGTCATTTTCTCAACATAAACAAGAGTTACATGTTATTACTTGGTTTTAAAGAAGGACATTTGACATAGAGGAGAAAACGAGTTTCCAAACATTGATGAACTTCCTATTTTACTATCATATAAACTTAGTACAAAAAATAGTGCATTTGCCGAGAAATATGTATGCGGAAAGTCATATATGCTGTGAAAGTTCTCCTTGCAAAGAAATGTAAATTTATTATGTTGATTTTCTGTTAAAGTTTCGATTTTGTATTTGTAGGTGGGCATTAACTCGACTTGAGCAGGTGGGCGTTTGGCACGTGGTAAATCGAAAACTTGTAAAACGGAAAACAGAAAATCCATAATTTGTCGCATAATATTTGGAAAACGGAAAATCGATGATTTGTAGCATTTAAGGCTAACTGAAGTTATATTTCTCACGAATTCTAGGGCCTGAGCTATTTGCTGATTTTAATCTATATGACTTCGGCAAACCTGCAGTTTGCTGGTTTTAGTTATTCTCTGATTCACCCAAAGTCAACAAAATAGAGATCAATGCATTTGTATTACCGGGTGTCTGCCAGAATGTTTACTCCGATATGGGCTTTATAGAGCAAAAGTACCAGAGGTCCAGAAATATTGTCACAATCCCTTAAATAGTTTCTTGCAACTGCCCAAATTTAAAAAAAATAAGTGATTTCATCGTTCAGTTTGCTTAATGAAGATAATGAGTTCATAGTACATCTAATTAATTCATGTTTGACAAATTCAGCTTACACCCGCAGATGCCAAAATTATGGAAAAAAAACTGTGATGTACCCAGTTTTCTATTTCCTTCCCTGTCTTCATTTAAAAAAAGTCAAATATAGTATAATATTATATTTTATTAATTTTTTAATTTCTCTCTTCTATTTGTTTATTTTTATCTTGTTAAAAGTAATACTTGCAGTGTTTGAAAGGAAAACAGGGAAAGGGATGTGTAGGAAGATTTGATTCCCAATATTGTATCAAAACTCACATAAACCATTATATACCACATTTTAGTCTCATTAGTTTCAAATTTGTAAATTAAAAGTAGAAAGTTTATCAAACTTTAACCATGATCTAATAAATTCAACGGTTTAAGATTAGTTTACACTTAATAAACAAACATTAATAAAACGTGTGGGCAACATACATAAATTACTTGTACTGGTTGAGTGTGAAATAAGTTAGTTGGGATTCATTTATTTGAGTTTGATAAAGATAGAGTTTAGTCACAAGTATGAAAAGCAAATTAAAGATATAGAAGTACTCAATATCAGTGAGTGGAAGAAAAGTGTAAATTATATTTTTAAATTTGGCATAAAGTCAATTTCAAAAAAATGGAAGTTGGAATGTCGTTAGCCACATTATTTTTGGCATTCAAATTATATTTGTTATTGCATTTGCATCAAATTGTGTAAATTAGTTACAACTTGTAAATTGGTTCTCCAACAAACTACTACTACCACCATCATAGTAATGTCCAACCCACCTATACCATTACTTTATGCAATCATCCAGTACTTTTCAACTTATAATTTAAGTTTGATAACACAATTTTATGCTGATCACTTGAGCTATTTCAGTGCAAAGCTGAAAAGAACATGACATGTTAACCATTAGAGTGTTAACCCCCATGTATTTATTGTTCTTTGAACTTTTCAAAGTTTCTCTTAGCTCTCTCATCTTGAAAAATGTGCATAATTTTTCCTCATGAACATCATGTGTCAACTTTTGATGAGATAGAGAAAAATAAAAAGTATGGCATCTTTAAAAATCAAGCCAACCAGAAGTTGACACGTAAATGCATATGGTAAACTATTATTTATAAATTCACATGACGAAGAAAATCTTTGAAAGGTTAAGAGGACAATGAAACATTCAGGCCAAATTCAAGATTTGTGAAATAGGGTTTTTATTTCCTGAAGTTATATAGCAACAAAATTTATACATACTTTTTAAGTTATTATATTCGTGTATCAATTTTACATTGTGTGTATGATTGTTTAGTTTGCTTGTAGTATGGTTCTACTTTCAATTACGTTACAAAGTTTGGGTTGTTTTCCTTATACATTTTTATTATCAAATTGCAGTTGCTAACATATGGAACTAATCACACAATTAATAAACACGTTGGAAATTCCATATAAATGTTTTCTTTGGAACAATAAGAAAAATTTAATATATTTCTTGTTGTATTTGTTAAATTTGCTTTCGTTGAAAATTATTTTGCTAAAATAAGCTTTCAATCTAAGAAGTGTGACTTCGCCTACCATTTTATATACTGTAATTTGGTCATATTGATTTTTCACTAATAATTATTAGGTTCAAGGTAGTTTAATTTTTATAGAAATATTTACAGCCATATAACTGTTAGGAATTATTATTCTTGTAGTTACAAATTCTTAATATCATATTAATGGGCAATGACATATATTATTTAAAAATTTCTTTATTTCATAATAATCCATATAAACTATTTTTTAAAAAAATAAGGTTTTTTTTATCAAATTTGTTGATTGTGGGATTTTTTTAACCTACAAGTAATATAAATATGCTCATAAAATGTAATATTCATGAGATTTCTATTTTGATAGTATACAAGGAGTGTATATGATTAAGGTCCAATATGCTAAATCAAAAGGTCTTCAACTCTATTCATAAAAAGGAAAACATGTGGTGAATTTCTTTGATGCGTTAGGAGATTTAGTCGAGGGAAAACTTAAAACCACCAATTCGTGTTCGTTCGATTAATGATCATCTTTGTAATTCTGCATAATAATGATCAATCAACAATTATATGGTGTTTTTCAAAAAAAAATCAACAATAACATGGATTCAGATATTATTGGTTCCAATCTCTAATAATCTGACTATGAATATATATAGTTGTAATTCCCACCGAGTGTTTTCTAAATTTTTTTAACAATAATTACAAATTAAAAATGTAGATGGTACCTAATCTTTATAATACTCATCTGGCAAAATATATTATTTTCAATGTCTATCGTATCAAATTAAATGCAATTACAGCTTCAATTAAAGTGGATAAGTTCCCAACTTTGAAAAATCAACTGCTTCACCTAACAGTTGTGCCGGATGATTCACATCAATTATCATTGATAATTCAAAAACTACTTTGAGCATAATACTGAAGTTAAAACACCATACAAAACACATAACAAACTAAACTTGCTTTTGCAATAAAACAAAAATATCATTATGCAAGACTTAATTTGATAAAAGCTGCAATCTATATTTTCTTCATTCTAGCTAACACATTCGATATTCAACAACCATAAGAACACATGCTTATATCATAACATCAAACAAATGTAGTAGAATTAAAACGATCTTGTTGATTAGAGAGATATCGGGTGTCGACATTGAAAGATCAACAAATATATTTTCTGAAGGTAGATGAAGTTCAACTCAGTTGTAAAACTATCGAAATTAAGCTATGTAGTAACAAATCCTTGATTGAAGAAGATGCTTGTGTAGTGAATGATTAAAAAAGTTGTAGATGCGTATTATTATTGCAGATTAAAATTAAAAAAATAAAGAATATAAAACAATGAAGCAAAGGAAAGGGAATTTATCCCTCCCTAATCAAAACTTAAGGACGAAGTGGATGAGGATCTTAGACGACTAGGATTTTGTACAGAGAGAACTTCTATCACATTAAAGAGTTCAAAGGTTTCTTTTCTATGGACTAAATATATCTGAATCTTACATATATCCATATGTATAAGTATTACGCAAGTTATATATATAACCAAAAGTATTTTCTTAGATTCATATAAATATTGTTATAATAGTGTAATATAGTTTATCGCAGTAAATCAATTTTTATATATAGAATAAAAGTTTTCTGATTTACCCACTACACTTAATCAAATTGCAAGAGAACAATCAACTTTTTTTTGCATAATTAGCACATTAAAAAGAACTACTCTAACCGTAAACTTTTCAAAAGATATTAAATATTTTTGTGGAATATTAATAATAAATATCCAATTTCTTTTTATTATTTCGAGAGTAATAATATTATACAATTTGATTGTGAAAGATATAGTTAATTAACTGACATCCAAGAAAAAGCATAAAATACCCAATATACAAAACTTTATATATAATTCACTATCAACCAAGCCAATTACTAAATACCCAAAATAAATAAATAAAACTGTATTAAAATAACAGCAATTCTTCAAATGATATTATTTTCGTTTGAATTTACTTTTGTGGGTGAGAAGCTCCCTCAAAGTATGGCGTGTAAGAAGTGGAGCGAGTGTTAAGTTCAGTGAAGTGGCGTCACACGAAAAAAGAAATAAAAGTGAGTAATGAAATGGCAAATATTAGGCCCCATACCTTTTCATCTGAAATTTAGGATATATGACGTTATTCTCATCATTTTATATTTTTAAATTAACGGATAATCATATACTTTTATTATATTTTTAGCAAGATAAGAAAAATAAAGGAAATTTTAATTCAATAAAAAAATTTACAACAAACATATAGTTTTCCCTGTAACTTTTATTTTTACTTACGTGATTATATTTTCTTTCACCAATTCTTTGTAACCATAATATCAAATAAAAATCTCATCCCAAGAATTTGTAAATTTTAAAATCATTATTTCAATTTCAATGGTCACGCTAAAACCTTGCCATATTTGTAACCATCTTATCGCTTTCATTTTAATTTGTATTTGTCAATTTAAAACAATAATATCTCACAAGTTGTTACATTTTTTACATGAGCCTTTTTAACAATTGAACAAAGAGTCCGACGAATGCAACTCTCTAAGCCTGCAAAACATAGAGACCCAACATATTGAAAAGCTCATATATTAAAAAAACTTAAATAGCTTGCCTTATTTTACTAATAATACAAATCACACTTAAAAATTTTCAATAAATCAATTTACGGTGTAGGAGCTCTTATATCACTCTTGTACATGGTATGTGAGCTCTTCTACCACAATTATCTCTAATGAAACTGTTAACACGGTATTTCGGTCTCTCTCGCGAAACAATGAAGAAAAATATATTCACTTTCTTTACACACTATAGTGAGTTCACATTGGGATTCAAAAGATTCCGCGAGAAGATATTTTTAGCTTCCGAACAAACCCCTAAAAATAATAAAAAAATTAATTAAAAACAGCAAAAAACTAAAATTTCAGCATCCCCTCTTCAGGTGATGCCGATACCAGCCTGATCGGTTGGACCAGTCCTAGTACAAGGCTTGTACCGACCTGGCAGTTAGCCCAGTTAAGCCAGTTCTGACTATTAAAACAACCTCATTTTCATTTTAATCTAATTTTTTACATGTCATTATTCTTGGGACCATTTTGTTCCCATATATAAACTCTAAAAATTAGGGTTTAAAGGAATCTCAACTTCATTTTTTAAAACTTGGAGAGTGTTCGGCGAGAAAAATTTTTCTTTGAAATTTTTGGGAAAAAAGCTTGAAAGATCCACGTCTCCTCTTTTCTGGGTTTATTCCTGAATCTCTCCTCTATTTTGGGTTTCTAAAAAGGTTATATCACTTTAATCTAACATTGAGTTTCCTTTTCCTTCACAAAAATCAACTTTATACCTTTCTTTTTCTTCCAAATCAACAAATTCAACAAAAAGGACCTAAAGGATCTTTTTCAGGTGTTTCTGGCTCCTAAATTAGTATATTCACATCGGAATTGTGAGATTATAAGTTTTTGAAGACTCTTGGCGTGATTTGTTGTAGTTATTTCGAGTTTTTGGTGCATTTTAGGCATGATTCGGAGAATAGACTAGTACCCCTCCCCGTAAGGCTGGTGCTAGCCTGGCCAGTGAGGGGGTGCTGACGTTAGGCTGGTCTTAGACTTAAGGGGGGTACACGATTATTTTTGCTCGGATTCATTTCTTTCTTCTTTGGAATTCCAGATTTCGGCCCTTACCAATTAATCGGACTGGAAACGCCCATACCAAGGCCAATCCCGGTGTTCAGGGGGATACCAACCTAGTTGTCTAGACAAAATGCATTTATTGCCTTCTTTTTGCCTAGTTTATCGTTTTTATGTCGTTTTAAGGTGCCCCCGCAACATGAAACACATTTTCCCCAACATTAGACCTAACATAATATCATGTAGCATCTTCATTAATAAAATTTGCAAGACAATTGAGTTTAAAATCGACATTTTTACAAGAAATCAAGTCGAAAACTCGAATTTCCTCTTTTAAAATCATTCGAATCGCGATGCCTTTAAACAATCACCCTAATCTAACTTATGCATGCTAATTGAGTCTTGTTTGGTTTAATAACTCTTAATTATGTTGTGAAATATTCTCGTGCTAACCTTATGTGGATGTAGGTAGATTCAGGTTAGATGTATGCTAGGTTTTATATTCCTTCAGGTATCGTAATTGTAAAAATAAATGTATTTGTAGATCAAATGTATTGAGGACCATTTGAATCTCCTTTCCCATATGTATTTAATCCCCCTTTAGAATAGGCGATTTTTAATTTCCTATTTGTTTATTTATCACTTTCTGCATGTGGATGCTTATAAATTGTTAAAAATAAATCAAAAATGACTATTATTAATCGAAATATTATAAAGGTGATCGCATGTATGCAATTTAACTCAAATACTGATAAATTAGGTAACTCTTCTGGCCCGAATCTCTACATTATGATGTAGTTTAGGCTTAACGGATCTAGATTGTACCAAATTTCCCGGAAGAGCAGATCCGGGCGATGAATCCATAACATAGGCTAAAGGTTTAGGCCTCAAGTCTTTTAAAACTTGTTTTCCTTTCTCCCTCATAAAATAAAACCCCCCATGCACCATCTCACAAAGCTCGCGGCGTTGTTTTGCTCACAGAAACAATTTTTATTTAATTGTCCAATACAAGAGCTGTTAAACCACTCTTATGAATTATTGTATCATAACAATTTTACCACTCGATTTCTTTTAATGAAACAAATATGTTTAAATGACTAATATGATAGTTCTTATATTATACCACTCTAATACATAATATAACAGTTCTTTTGCTAATCTTATACCTTTAGTTAAACAGTTTTTTTTTTAAATTGTAGAGGTGAATTAGAAAACCCTTTGAAATTAGTATAAATATAAAACCTTATTGAAATTAGTATAAATATAGTAACTTTTACAACAATTTACCTCATAAGAAGTCAATTTGTCTATGCTTGAAAAATTTTGGTATGAAATCCAAAACCTCGCACATTCACATTATGGGTCGTATCAATTAACCTCTCCCAATTGATATATATCAGTTTGTCGATTTAATTTAATGCATATGATATACACTTATCAATTTAGCCTTGATATAATGCAATCCGATATCTTTGTGTTCCAATTAACACGAATTACATATTATATAACATATTATTAACGAAGTTATACTCTATGTACATAATTCTGTTTAATTAAGGATAACAAAATTAATAGACCATATAAATAATGCATGTACGTGCATCATATGGACCAAATAAATTTTAGTGCTACATGCACCGCATGAATAAAAAAGGTCATTTCACTCAAAAGTATCACTTTTTTGTGTCAAAAATACAATAGCAATGCAAGTTGAACATAATCAAATGCATACTCAAGCTTCCAAACTTGATACATTTTATATGATGTCATCCCCACCTTTGAAAAATATTCGTCGGCCTCCTAATAATCAAGTAAATAGCACTTTAACCTTTTTAATGTCACATGTTACCTTTTGATTGAAGAGAGAAAATAAAAAAAATTAACATATTTGAAAAATTAAACTATTCAAAAGGTATATGTGACATTAAAGGAGCTTAATAGTGCACTTTTGCCAAATTTAAAAAATAATAATGACTTTTCAGAGATGGAATCGCGTGTAGTTAAAACGTGAAATTCGGGACTAATTAGCCTATTTCTTCCATGTAAAGTCTATATCTTAATGTTCCTGCCTTTTCTTATTGGACTAGAAAGGGTATTTGTGCTTCATATATTAGCACTACACTCCCAATATAATCCATTGTTTAATATACAATTTTTAAAATTTTCTGATTGTACTTAGTAAAGTTTAGATCCATATTATAAAACAAAATACATAGTCGTTGCTGAGTTAGAAGGTTACCTGAGTTATTAACTGTGAAATAACAATATCATACCATTCTTTTCTGGGAAAAGAATGGTTTGCTTAAAAAGGTAGGCAAAATTAAGTAACTGAAAAAAATAGTATATAATATAGTACTTTACATTTTTAAAAGAAAATTAAGAAAATCTACGGATGAACCACGTGATTAATTCTCTAGTTTCGCAGGGTGGGGCAAACCTACAAGTTAACAGGTTCAATGATTTAAATGAAATGAAAATAACCGATCCAATGATTTAAATGAAATAACATCTCTCGTCTAATTTTACCCTTTTTAAGTTTTTAAATCTAACTTTTATCATTCTTTTAAATATCAATAGTTTTGTATTTTAATTTTTCATAACTCATTCGATACGAAAGTTACTTCTAATAAACATTTCGATGCGCATGCTTATATAGTCTAAAGTATTGAATACCCTTTTTCTACCTCAAAGAACATCATCAATTATTATGTAATTTGTTTACCAATATTTGCTTTCTAATGTAAAACACAAGTTATTTTAAAATATTAAATTTATTTCTCAAAAACAAAGAACAGTGTTTTATTTTTATTTCATCACTCTATCTTGCTTGCTCATCAACCCATCTTTGTTAGGTCACTTGTATTATAAGTATGTCTTCCCATTTATACTTTCTTATTCCCTTTACTCTTTCTACTCAATGGAAACTCAACAACAATCCAAACGCACCAAACGCCACCGCTCTTCCTCCCCTCACACGGCGGCTCCCACCGTCTCTTCCACTTCATCAACCACCGAAATCCACACGAACATGAATAATATTGCTGCAACGGCCGATCAATATTGCGGCTCGATTTTTTCTCCGGCGAGTTCTAGTGAAGTTTATCAGACCACTGAAGAAGAGGAAGAAGCTATGGCTCACTGTTTGATTTTATTAGCTCAAGGCGACGTTAAACCTCAACCGTCGGATGATGATGAGAATTGTTGCAGAGTAAAAAAATTCAGTTCTAGAAAATGCTTCGATGTTTCGACTGCAACAACAACAAACAAGGCCGGAATCTTCGTTTATGAGTGTAAAACTTGTAATCGGAGTTTTCCTTCCTTTCAAGCGTTAGGCGGACATAGTGCTAGCCATAAAAAGCCTAAATCCGCCGTTTCTGATCAGGATAAAAAGGCTAGTTTTACAGTTCCGGTGGTGCCTCCGCCGTCAACTGCAGACCGTGAATCGGATTTCGATTCTCTATTGAATCGACAGATTCCGCCTAATTTCTCTCTTCAAATATCTGCGAACAAGACGAACAGCAACAATAATAAATCGAAGATTCACGAGTGTTCGATTTGTGGATCGGAGTTTACTTCCGGTCAAGCTCTCGGCGGTCATATGAGAAGACACAGAGCTAGCAATGGCGGCAACAACAATAATCAAGCGATTATGAGCTCAATCGATCGTGATCATCAAGTGAAGCCGAGAAATATATTTACCCTGGATCTCAATCTTCCGGCGCCGGAAGAAGACCACCGCCGCCGCGAATCCAAGTTCCAGTTCCCGTCCACACAACAAGGTCTTGTGTTCTCCGCCCCAGCGTTGGTGGATTGTTATTATTGAGGAAAACAATTGCAATTTTTAATTAAGATTTATATATAATATAGGAGATTAATACATATTGATCATCGATTAATGTCAATTTTTTATATCTCGATTCTATTCATCATCTATTAATTCTTTCCAAATATATATCAATATTTTTGGCACATTATACAATTTTTTTTTTTACTTTGTGCCAGTATAGCTAATTATTGTATTTCAATTTGTAATATAGTTTGAGTTCTAAGAAAATTCAGATTTTAATCCTACTTTAATAAAATAATACTACCATTAAAATTGATTTTTTAAAATCTTTGACTAGTGATTACTATTGTTATCCAGGTCACAGATTTGAATCACACGGGTAGACCTGTTCGTCGGGCGGGCTGGGCCGGGTTCGGGCCCGGCTGTGACGGGCTTTTTAATAAAAATATTAACTCAAGCCAGGCCCAAGCCCATACTTTACAAGGTAATTCCCAAGCCCGGCCCTGGCCCGTAAATATTTTTTTATTATAAATTTTTTTATTAAATTAAATAGAAAAAATATAAAATAAATTAAAATATATTTAAATTTAATACATAATTGCATTGTTTACTTAAAATCTTTAATATTTAGTAAAATTCATTGCAATCAAGTATATAAATTTAATAAGTATAAAATTTTAAAGTAGTTATAAATTTAATGTATAAATATATAATAAAAGAAAGTAAGTGTCTAAACTTGGCCCGTTGAAGCGGGCTCGGGCCACGAACAGGTTTACACACGGGAGACTTTTAAGAATTTTTTTTATATTTAATGTAGATATATTACACAAATTTAAAATACTGTTTTTTTTTTCTTTAAAGTTATAATTTAAGTATTCTCATTATCTCTTTTGTTTGTTGAAGTTAAACACATTGCGTAAGTGGCTAGTATTGATGGTTGCCTTTCATTCACGAAAAGCTAATGAAGTGAGCATCTTTTTTTTGTTTATTGGTATAAATATTTTTAGAGATAGAGAGGAGGATTTATGGGTGTAGTGAGTGGAAAAGAGATGTGTAACACCATCAAGAAAGAGAGAAAGAGTAAGAATTGGGTAGGCTAAGGGTTTGGCAATGGCATCACCACTATCTCAACTACAACTCCGGTATTTATTTCTTTTTTATCAATAATAAAATTGAAAATTCAGTTAAGTAATTATTAAAAATCCTAAAGTATACCCGTAAAGTGTAACTTAGTTCAGGTTGAGTAAGTAAAAGAAAACTCAAGTTCGACTATCACATGATACATTTATAAGAAGCGATGAGAAGACTTAATTGTATATGTATAAGTTTCGAACAAAATTATTTCGATAATAGTATTTGCCATTCATATCGAAAAAGAGCTAAAATATGTAGTTTTGGTATCAATGCATTAAATACACGCATAATATCAATTTAACTTGATTCAATTGATTCATACATCCACAAAAAAAATTAATAAAACTGACCAGTATTAATTCATGACTTCTTTAATTTCCCTTTAAATTGAAAAAAAAAATATGCGCAAGGACTATAATACTAGCGGCTTAGGTGAGAATTAAAGAAGTAACTTTTGCACGTTTAAGAACCACTATGATCCATAATTGGAATGTCATCATGTTATCAGTTATACTAACATGTAAATTATCCCACAGTTTGGATCATACTGGAAAAAAAGGATAAGAGAAGAAACACTTTGCTGAGAAGTGATTTAGGCGAATGGGTTGGTCTCAATCAAATAAATAAAAAAAATAAATAATATATGGATAGCAAAGCTGAGCTGGTAACTGTCTATCCCAATGAGTCTATCTGTACCTTTTTATTTTATTTCTATTCTATCTTGTTTCAATTAATAATATTTGTTTTGTTTTGTTAAATCCTAAAATGGTCCAAGTTAGCAAACAATTAATTATGTATAATTAGGTAATAGTAGTAGTGGTTATGAAATAGCTTTACTGGCAGTAATGCTTTGTTACACCTAATTAAAACCAAACCAACTGCGTCTCTTACTTTGTAAGTCACTTTAACTATATAAAATATAGTTTATTGTAGGACAGGATTGTAAGTAACTTTTGTCTAGTTTTTCTATTTTTCAAACTTTAAAAAAGGGTGTTGATTTTTGACAAACAAGAGACTTGTTTAACTTTTATCCACCTTCCATTAAAATTTAGAAGTGCTGTGAACTCAATTTACAATTTTCTCAATATAAAGTTAATTGAGATTTTTAAAATAAAATGGGGTCCACGTCTCATTACTTCTGATGTTCCCAAGATAGATACAGCTAACTTTTCATTAGCCCATTTGGATATTCCCTTCGCCAATAGTTTATTAAATCACTTTTATTTTACGAATTCATTAGTAACAATACTTTTTACTGTTGTCACTTTGTGATAGAACTTGTTGGATCGTATGCGTATGCTAAAGTTATCCCAAATGCCGCATAAGACTTCTTATTTACTTGAGGTTTTCTTGTTGAGGGTTTGTAGAGATATATCATTCATGTGAATTGAGAGCGGTATGTCTTATAACTTGAAAACAATAAACCATGATAATAAATAGAAAGAGATAATAATGTTCAAAATAAGTTCATGAACACATGATACAAGTGATGCATTTGCTCAAATATAAGGGATGTTGTTAATGTTTAGCAATTTTTTAAAGATAAAAATGAAAAGCCTTTATCAATTAATATTTCTTAATCTAAATAAAGTAATTTATACCTTCCATACTTCATGATTAATTAAGATTTGAAGTAAAAATTGATTCTTGATATCAAGGCCCATTAAAGCCTAAAGCCCATTAGAAGATCCAAAAACTACATGGGCCAAATAAACATACACCTCGGCACCACCACGCGCCGAGACCATGTCAGCACGACATCTCGCTGAGGTATAGAACCAAATCAAATAACCTTCGGCGTTACCCACCACCACTTCGCCGAGACATCACCCTCAGAACCCACTACTTTGAC
>CATIWQ010037463.1:0-20268 GCA_949673415.1 Euphorbia schlechtendalii
GTGTGCATCAGAAGTGTGTAATTTCACTGATTACAAAATTTAACTCGAAACCGGCAAGTAAAACTAAAATAAATACCGATTAAGTAGAACTAAAACTTCCTCTACTTCATAAATTTGAAATTTTACCTTAATGATGGAGCCAAGTGAGAAATTACGAGTAGAATTGAGATGACCGAGTAAAATAGAGAGGCACAAATGAAGAATGGAGTGAGAAAATGAGGCTTGAACTTAAACCATACTCAAAGTTGGTGATTTTTTATGATTGCGGTTATGAAGAGATGAATACAGAAGGGAGAGCAAGTGAGACTCTGAGAGTAAACCCTATATTCATTTGTCAAAGTCCCAACATTTATATACCATTATTTTAGAATAAAATTGGGCCACTAAAATATTGAAAGTGGGCTTTGTAATTGAGTTGGGTCGGGTGGGAAACATGTATTTGTTTAGAATTTTATAGTTATATTTATATAATTTTATTTTTTTATATGTAATAATAATCGAACTATTTCACGAACATTAATCGAGTCTGTTCATGAACTTTTTCACGAACCTAATCGAGTTCGTTCATGAACAAACGAGCTGAGTTATGTCTTGTTCATGTTCAGTTCGTTTATTATTCGAACCATAAATCATGTTCACGAACTGTCCATTTATTAATCGAATCGAGCCGAGCCGAACTTTTATCAAGCCGAACACCGAGTTGTTAAGGTACAGCTTGGCTCATTTACATCCCTAGTTTTAGACGGTTAATAAAGTCATTTCATAACACTTTATCAGCACGAGCTTGCTCGTCAACTGGTTAACACGAAAAAACTATCAAAGTTAATCTTGTAATAAGGTATTTCAAAACTTGAAAACAACGAATTCGTCGCATTTGATATTTTTAAAAGTAACTACCTTTCATGGGTACTGGATGGAGAAATTCATTTGGACTCAATGGACCTCAAAAAAATAGTAAAAGTAACAAATGATGCTGCTATACGAGAAAGGGCAAAAGTCATGATATTACTTTGTCGTGATCTTGACGAAGGATTGAAATATGAATATTTGGCGATCAAAGATCTTGCACATTTTTGGAAAGACTTAAAGGGAATGTATGACCACTTGAAGAAAGTTCCATTACCAAAAGCTCGTTATGAGTGGATGACTTTCCACCTACAAGATAAAAAATCGGTAAATGAATATAATTTTTCTATTTTCAGAATAACATCCACATTAAAATTATATGAAGAAAATATCACTGATGAAGACCTATTAGAGAAAACTTTCTCAACTTTATATTTAGATAATATGGTCTTACAGCAGCAGTATAGATAAAAGGTTTATGAAAAATATAGCGACCTAAATTTTTTCCTTCTTGTTGCTGAGCAAAATAATAAGCTTTTATTGAAAAATCATGAACTATGTCACACTGGGTGTACTGCATTCTCAAAAGTGAATGCATCATCACATAATAATGACAATTTTACTAATCAAGGATGAAATCATAGTTATGGTCACGGTCGTGGCCAAGAAAATGATCGAGGTACATTTTCCACACAAATTGGAAAATTAATAACAAACACCAGAAGTAGAAAAATCAAATTGAAAATTTTGATAAAAGGGAATAAGTTCAAAATAAAGAAAGTAAATACTACCTTTGTGGTATGACTGGTCATTGGACACGAACCTATCGCACTATAAAATATTTGTTAGATTTATATCAGACATCACTTAAGAAACTAATGGAAACAAATTTTATATTGAATAGTGAAGAGCTTATTGATATTTCCCATTTTGATAAATCTGACTTTACCGCACCCACTACTACTAGAAAGGAGGACACTACATATAATGAATAATACAATATTTTAAAATATATCTTGATGTAATATATTGCTTAAATGTACTTTTATTTCTTAATTTACTATAACATTTTGATAGCATAGTCAAATATTGTTAGGCGCATATGCCTACCACTCGGTGATCATTCAAGCGGATGAAATCCGCCTCAAAGATTGAGAAGACCAAGTCGTCCCTCATGAGACTCAAGAGATGGACCTAGGAGGACATCAAGCTGAGTTGGCTTATCCGCTTGAAAGGATCTCGCTTGCTCAGAGATAAAATTCATCTCAAATTCTATCTCCAAAGACAACTTTCATCAGCTAGAACTCTCATAAGTGATAAATTTCATCATATCAAGGAGATGAGAATCTGCTTAGATAATAACTCTATTTGGATATGAGTCGCTCTTCTACCCTACTTAAGAGACATTTAGAGCTTATAAAAGGACCCCCTGGGTCACCACTAAGAGGTAATTCTAAACACTCAAATTAATACACAAACCCGCCACCTCTCTTAAATCCTTTACTAACTTAGGTATCGGAGTGGCTACGCCGATCACACGACTAGCCTCTAAAGCAATGTTTGTTACCTTGTGCAGGCACTTCCGACCACCGTGCGTGACGCTTGCAACCTCAATATTCTAGAAAGTCTCAAAGACGATGAACCCTCTTGTTGACAGATCCTTCACCTTTTGTTCAATAATAATATATTTTTCTTTTGTGAATAACATGAATTTTTCCCGGTATCAAGTAACATTAAAGGATATCAAGTAAATTTGTGTATTGTGGACAGTGCCACAAATCATACTGTTTTTAAAGAGAATAAATATTTCTCTACTTTAATTATGAATGACACAGTTGTTACCACTATATTTGCTAATACACAAATAATCAAAGGCTTCAGAAGAGCTCATACCACTTTACCAAGTGGAACATAAATTACATTAGACAATGCATTATATCCTCGGATTCTCACAGAAATTTTATTAAGTTTTAAGAATATTCGTAAAAACAGATATCACATTAAAACTGTGAAAGAAGACATTAAAGAATGTATTTACGTTACAAACATAATTTCAATTTAAGTGTATTTACTTGAGAAATTTTATGTTCTTCCATATGGTCTATGATTCATTTATGAATGTGGTTGAAACAAATTTAACTATAAACCAGAAGTTTATAGATTTAGGAACATATAACATTTGGCACGATTAACTAGGTTATCCTGGTTTGATAATGATGAGAAAAATAATAAAAAATGCACATGGGCAACCATTGAAGTGTTAAGATGGCACCGTGGATTATTTACTAAGAAATGATGTTTTTCATTGATGTATTTTGTGTATTACATTGCTGTTTATATTATGTAGAAGATGACTGATAAATCAAAAGGAACTAATTACAGTAAATGACATTGACGACTGATTTCCTATGTTTATTCCCTGAATCATGGACTTTATTGCTTCCTATCTTTACTTGATTTTCCAACACTCCCCCTCAAATTAAGTAGTAGGGTCTTTAATACTTAATTTGGTGAGAATACCGAGAAAGTTTCATCCTGAGATAGCTTTAGTGAGAATTTCTGCTAGTTGATCCTCTGATCTTACAAATGGAAGTTCAATTGTACCATCTTCTAATTTTCCTTTTATGAAGTGTCGATCTAACTTTACATGTTTAGTTTGATCATGTTGCACCAGATTTTTCTAAGATACTGATTACCGCTTTAGTATCACACATCAGTTTACTTGGGCTAAAAGGTGAAAAACCAATTTCTATCATTAATTTCTTGATCCATATTATCTCGGTTATTCCCTTGGAAATTCCACAGAATTCTGCTTTTGCGCTTAATAGAGCTACCACCTTTTATTTCTTGCTTCTCCAAGTCACTAGGTTTCCCCCGATCATTGTGAAGTATTATGCGATTGATTATCGATCATTTGGGTTATCATCCTAATCTACATTAGTGTAGGCATCTACATCCAAATGCCCCTTTTTCAAGTCGATTCCATGACTCGGTGTACCTTTCAGGTACCTTAGAATTCTCATGACTGCTTCCATATGTTCTTCTCGTGGTTGGTGCATAAATTGAATCATAATTCCAATTGCATAAGCGATATCAAGCTGAGTATGAGATAGGTAGATCAGTTTTCCCATAAGTCATTGGTATCTATCTTTTTCTGCTTCATTCGTATTCCTATTGATTCTTAGCCCATGATTCATCTACATTGGAGAATCTATTAGTTTGCAGTCTATTATCCTTGTTTCTGCAAGAAGGTCCAAAATGTACTTCCTTTAAGATATGAATATCCCTTTGTCTAGTCGTAATACCTCAATACCCAAAAAGTATTTTAATCCTCCTAGATCTTTCAGCTCAAATTTTGTGAACAAATTCCTCCTTAAGTGTTCAATTTCCTTGGAATAACTTCCTATTGTAATCATGTCATCTACATAGATTATTAGACATGTAATCAAGTCAAAGTTACTCTGTTTGTATCCATATCGCTTCATTCCATTTGCAAACCTTCTAAACCAAGCCTAAGCGGACTGCTTTAGTCCGTATAGAGCCTTTTTTAGTTTGCATACTTATCTTTATGAAATTCTTCAATGAAACTTGGTGGAGGGTCCATGTAGACTTCTTCCTTTAAGTCATCTTGTAAGAATGCATTTTTTACATCGAACTAGTGTAGTGGCCAGTCTTTATTTGCTGTAACTGAGAACAGGACCTGAATGGTGTCGATCTTTGCAACTAGAGAGAAGGTTTCGAAATAGTCAATTATGTAAGTCCGTGTATATCCTTTCACCATGAGTCAAGCTTTGTGTCATTCTATTATACCATCTGCTTTGTATTTGATTGTAAAAACCCATTTGCATCCTATTAGTTTCTTTCTCGGTGGAAGTTTACATCTACTCCAAGTGCCATTCCTTTTAAGTGCTTCCCTTACTGTATTCATTGCCAGTCTCCATTCTTCCCTCTATTTAGCTTCAGGAGCAGCAGTTAGAATTTCTATAGTGTAGAGTGTTGTGGTAAAAGCTTTTACATTCTCTAACAAATTTCCCTTTATTAGATTCCCCATAGGGTATCTAGTAGAATGGGAAACATGTTTCGGTGTGAATCTCATTAGCGGTACTCCATGATTATTCCTGCGAGGCAAAGAATAAACATCTCTTCTGGGTGGTTCAAGATTAGTGTTAGCATCACTATCATTTAGTTCCAGCATGGAAATAGGACTTGCGGGTTCATTTACCTCTTGTTGGACATTATAAGAAGGTTGATAATTAGTGGGTACGAGATTGTAGGTCTGCTCTTCGTTGAGTAGTGACTCTCAAGGTGGTGTTCTTAGAACAAGGGGCATGGATGATTTGGTTTATGAGTGTTGGGGGGTTGAGTTTGGAGTTGGGTCTATTATGTCTAACCAACTGAGTGACCTAGAAGAGTTATCCCCTTGATCGCGATTTTGTTAAGATAATAAAATTCAGATGGGGACATACATTTAATGGTGAGTTGGACTGTAACATTGATACCCTTTTTGGTGAGGTGTATACCCAACAAACACACATAAAATGGCACAGGGGTCTAGTTTGGATCAGTTATTCTTTGGAATGTGTACAAACACATAGCAACCAAATATTCAGGGTGAAAGTGTAAGGTGGGATGGGATTTGTGTTTTGGTTTCTAAAAATTGGAAGGGTGTTTTATGGTCAAGTATTTTAGTAAGTAAGCAATTGAGAAGGTATACGGATGTGGCGATGGTCTCGAGCTAAAAAGATTTGGGTACTTTGGATTCGATCATGATGGCTCTTATCATTTCGAGGAGAATTCAATTTTTTCATTCGGTTACTCCATTTTGTTGAGGTGTATTAGGACAGGTGGTTTGGTGGATAAGGCCATTGGTTTGGAAATTTTTTTTAATATCATGGTTAATATATCCCCCCCATTATCAGAGCGAAGAATTTGGATTTTCTTCTTAAACTGGGTTTCATAAACTTCAAACTTGTGTTTGAGAAAGTATACCTATGTCATTCGAGAATAATCATCGCTGAATAATACAAAGTACTAAAAACCATGGGATGGTGGTGCTGGGCCCCACACATTTGAATGTACTAAAGAAAAAATGTCTTTGACTCTAGTATTATTTGAAACAAAGATACTTCGATGCTTTTAGCCAAAACACAAGTTTCACAGGATAAATCCAAATTATTATGTTTAAAAATGGATGAGAATAATAAACAAAGGTAGCTTAGAGATGGGTGACCTAGACATTGGTGCTATAACCAAAGTTGGGTGTGGTATGTCCCTTGAGAGAGTAACGCAGTTCCTTGACGAGTCATTTCATCAACATAGTGCAGACCTCCTCGCTCAGTACCACACCTAATGATATCCTTAATATTAATGTTTTGCAAAAGGTAAAAATTAGGGTATATTAAGATAACGCAATTGAGTTCTCGAGTTATATGACATAGAGATAAAAGTTTTCAAGACAAAGATGGAACATGGAGGCAGTGTGTAAGGGTAATTTTTAGAGAGATAGTAATTGACCCTTCCCCCTTAACTTCAGCTAATCCCTCATTTACGGTTTCAATGTGGGTTCAAGAGGATATTTTTTGTTTATGTATATCGAATGCGCCATGGGTCATGGTGTCCATAGCCCCACAATCCAATATCCATTGGGTTTTGGAGCAATACTTGGTCTGATGGGCTTTTGGTTGGGCTTGCATTTGGGTGACTTGATTTGGGCCTGGTTGTGTGGGTTGGTCTTTATTTAGTGGGTTTGGCTGAGTTTGTGATGGGCCTGTTTAGTTTTTTGTGAGGTGTTGTGGGCTTTGGGTGGAGTGGTTAAGTAGTGGGCTTTGGGTTAGGCTAATATAAGGAGAGTGTGAGTAGGTAAATGGTGGGCTTTGGGTATGCAGGTTATGATACGTAGGATGTGGGTTGGTTTTGGTCCATAAAAGGAATTGGTTTTCTGCTATCTCCTTATTCCCTTTAGGGTTTATACCGCCATCTTTGCCATTCTCTCTGTTGAAGCTGTTTGCACCATGATTTCCTCCATTACTGCTGCTCCTCGTGGCATCCTCGTTATCGATAACATTGTGGTTTCTGACATCATGGGTCTGCATCCCGATTACGATTTGAGCCTTGCTTTTCTTGTGTTCTTTCCACCGTGGTGGGTAACCTATCAATTTGAAGCATATCCTTCTCTAGTATGTTTGCTTTGTTTATAGTGGGTGCAAAAAAGTTTTGACTTATCTTCCCGCGATGATGATTTCCATTGCATTTCAGTGGTTTCTGAGCGGTTCTGCGATGATGATCTCCAGTGCATCTCAGTGGTTTCTAAGCGGTGTCCTTTTCTAATTTCTGATCGGCCTTTGTAACCATTTGATTTGGTTGCTAAACCGGTTTCGATTTCTCCTAAGGACATGGTTTCTCCGTCACCTTTGGATTTAAGGATTTGTTGTCATGCAATTCTCTACTCACTATTGCATATGCCACCTCCACTGATAGAAGTGGGTCTTGTTTGAGAATGTCTCTTTTAATTGCTTCATATTGCTCGTCTATGGCCATGAGAAACTGGAATAGCCTCTGTTCAGTGATTTTTGGTTGTATTTTGTTATATCATCGAGATCACTCATGGGATTTGGTAACTTTCTATCTATCTATGTTCATCCAAATATTTTGCAGTTTGTTCCAGAGGCCTTCAAGTGACAAACTGCCTTGTAGCAGTGAACTAGCTCTTCGATGAAGGTAGCTGATTTGGAACAAATCTCCTCCGCTTTCGTATGTAAGGGCTAGGCCATCCCATAGTATTTTTGTAGTTGGATATTGAGCAACATTATTGATCAATGATGGCTCAATGTTTTGAATTATCCATGTGAATAAGATTTGATCGGATTGTTCCCATTTAGGGAAGGATGAATTGGTTTCTTCTGGCAGTTTTTTGTTTAAGTGATGCCCTTTCCCTCTTCCTATAATTTCTTTCTTTATGAGACATGCCCAAAGAGGGTAATTTTTGTTATTTAATTTGAACTCGATGGAGAGGCTGCTGGATTCACTAGGTTGGTGGTTTCCTAACCCAATTTTGAGCAGGTTAATGATTTTTAGAGTGATTTCTTCTAATAAATTTAGGGTTTTTGAGTTTTCTGTTGACACTCTGATTTTGGTGTTTGGATTTTTTTGTTGTTTTGGCAGGTTTGTAATGGACTATGATGAAGTTTTTCTAAGTCCTATGGGATCAAAGACTCTGGTACCATGTTAAGATGGCACTGTGGATTATTTACTGAGAAATGAAGTTTTTCACTGATGTATTTTGTGTATTACATTGTTGTTTATATAGTGTAATAAAGGACTGAAAATGGAAATGAACTAATTACAGTAAACGACATTGATGACTGATTTCTTATGTTTATTCCCTGAATCATGGACTTTATTACTTTCTATCTTTACTTGATTTTCCAACATGAAGAACCACTTTTACTTCGAAATAATGAATTATTTTATGCTACTTGTTCACAAGGAAAATTGATAATAAAACCTTCAAGAATTAAGGTTAGATACGAATCTCTAGGATTTTTTGAACACATACAATGTGATACATGTGGACTAATTAATCCATCATGTGGACCATCCAAATACTTTATGGTTTTACTCAACAAGATAGTCTCATGCATGCTTATTATCATTGCACAATATGACATTTGCGAGATTACTTGCTCAAATCATTCGATTAAGAGCACAATTTCCTGATTATACAATCAAGTCCATTTTCATATTGATTATGCCCAAAAATTTACATCTCAAACTTTTAATAATTTTTTTATGTCAAAATGGTCTAGCTGAATCATTTATTAAGCTTTTACAATTATTCGCCAGGCAATTAATCACGCGAACAAATCTTCTGACATCCGTATGGGGATATGCAATATTGCATGCAGCAGATCTTATATGTTTGAAACTAACAAGCTATCATGATTACTCTCCCCTACAATTAGCTTTTGGTCATGAGCCTAATATTTCACATCTAAGAGTTTTTGGTTGTGCAATATATGTGCTGATTACTCCACCTTAACGGACCAAAATGGATCCTTAAAGGAGATTAAGAGTTTATATTGGCTATAAATCCCTCAATTATTAAATATCTTGAGTTATTAATTGGAGACATGTTTTGTAGATTGTCATTTTGATAAAAAGTAATTTTCCAAAATCAGAGAGAGAAATTAATAATCCAATTTCGGAAATATCAATTATAGGGAATGCTTCATCATTATCTCATATGGATCACAAATCAAAAAATTTTGAACTAGAAGTTCAAAAGATAATTCTTCAAAATTTAGCAAATTGGTTACCTGATGCACTTGTTAATCCAAAATGAGTCACAAAGTCGCATATACCAGCAGCAAATGCTCCAATTCAAAATTGAAATTCTAAAGAACAAACTAAAAATAGTACTTTAACATGCCTGAAGCATGAACATCCAATTGGTTCAAAAGATAAAAATCCTCAGAAAAGAATAAATAAAGAAAATCTTGTTGAGGATAACAATACTAATATAAATACATTTCTTGAAGAAGTATATGCACCTGAATTGCAAACACCTGAAGTTGTTGAAAACGTAGAAATGCAAATAAATTATATTAGCATTGAAAAATATAAAATAGAAACGCAATGATTGTAGATCATATTTTTACGTATTATGTTACAATGGATATTGAAAATGAAAATATGGATCATGAACCACAATCCATTCCACAATGTCAAACCAATAGTGGCTGGTCATAAAGGAAGGATGCAATCCAAGCAGAATTGGATTTTTTTCAAACAATAAAAAGTTTTCAGACCGGTAGTTCAAACACTAGAAGGTGTAAAACTCGTTAGATATAAATGGGTATTTTTGAAGTTATAATGTTCTGATATCCCATTTCTTTGGTAATGCAAGTAAATTTGAATATGCATTTAATGGATATTGTAACAGCTTACCTATACGGTTCGCTTAATAATGACATCTACATGAAATATCTGAAGGACTAAAATTACCAGAAAAATATGGTTGACAATAAATTTCTTCGTTAAAGTTACAAAGTTCGCTATTTGGATTAAAGCAATCCGGACTCATGTGGTATAACTTTCTAAGTGAAATTTATTGAAAGAAGGTTATTAAAATGATCAAATGTGTCCATGTGTTTTCCTAAAGAAATCGAGATCTGAACTTACTACCATCTTAAATTTATGCTGATGATTTTGATATCATCGGAACTCCTAAAGAGATTCCAAAAGGTTGTAGACTCTTTGAAAAGGGAATTTGAAATTAATGATCTTGGTAAGATAAATTTTTATCTTAGTTTACAGATTGAATACCGAGATATAGGAATTTTGGTGCATCAATCTAATTATATACAAAAGGTCTTGAGGCGTTATTGTATAGACAAAGCACATCCATTAAGCAATCTAATGGTTGTAAGATCACTTGATGTGAAAAGTGATCAATTTTACCCCGAAGAAGATAATGAAGAAATTCTTAATCCTGAAGTACCATATCTTAGCACGATAGGTGTATTAGTGTATCTTGTTAATAATACAAGATTACAAGAAATTCTCAGTCAATTTATTCAAGATATAGTATTGCACCTACTCAAAGACATTGGAATGACATTAAGCATATAATGCGCTATCTTCGAGGAACTATTGATTTAGAAATATTTTATTCATATGAACCCAAACACAAATTGATCGGGTATGCAGATGGAGGATACACTACAAAAAAATGAGATTAAAGGATAGTTGCTTGTGAACAACCTAAATAAATTGTCTTCAATTCTAATATCATAAATAGTATAAGGGACTAAAATAAGTTAAGTCCCCAAAAGTTAAAAAAGTTTAGAACCGGGGATAATTACATTATTAATGATTTTTAAATAAATGAAATCATAATGAAAATGGAAGTAACTGTTTTACATGCGTAAAAAAAGGGTAATGTTACTTTCTGATAGGTGCAAATTATGTCATCAAAAGCTAGGAATTATCTGGTTGAAAATGAGTGTAATTGAGCAGATTTCATGAAGACCTTCATGTATTTCAGGTTTTTTTGTTAGAGAAGGAGATCTCCTAGGCAATGCAGGAAAAAAGCAAAAAGATGGAAAAGGCGGGCTGCGCTAGGAGGAGAAGACCACTGCTGACGTCACCAGAAGAGAGAAGGCACCAGAGTTGGGGAAAAAATATGATTACTTTTTTATGTAACTTAGTTTGTCTACCTTTTATTTAGTTACCCATTTGGTTAGCAAGTGGGTATTATTTTATTTGTGCAAGTACAATTAAGTAAGTTGCTTTTTAGAACTTGTGGCTATAATTTGGCCTTGGCTTTTGGACCCTTTTTGGAGCTGTGTGCCTCTTGGTGGGAAAGCTAAGAGTATATCTTTTAGCCTCTTTTGTTTTCCACCAACAATTATTATCTATCTATAAACTACAATTCAATTTTAATTTTCTCTCTTCTTTTCTCTGCAAGTTTTTATGGTTTCTTTAGTTTTTATGAAGTTGGTTGAATCATAAATGGCAATAAGTGAGTAGTCTCTCATCTAGTTCAGTCTGCCTTATAAAAGGTGATCTAAGGAGATCTTCCCTCCACTGTAAAGTATTTTCCCTTTGCTTGGTTTAAATGTTTGTATGAATGAGCATCTAATTAGTTAAAATGGAAGTTGATCACTTTCAAGCTTAGTGCTGAGTAGCAAGAATCGAAAGGTGATCTGTTTGGCATTGAAGACCTTCATACTCATATCTAACATGAAATCGAAAGATAAATGTGAATGTGCCTTAGGCTTCCTTAAGGAATGCTTAACTGGATTTAATGCTACTTTGTTAATTATATGAAGGACTGAAAAGTGAAGTATATTTAGCTTAGTAAGAAACTAAATTTTCTTAACAGGCAGTTTAGGGAAACTAGGTTAAGAGAACTCGGAATAGGATTGTTAAGCAAGGGTTTGTGCTGAAGTTAGGGAAGATTGCATTAGATTACCATGAGGGTGGACTGAACTAGAGCTTTTCATTAATTTAACTTAAATCAATTTCCACTTCTGTTTCAATTAGTGTAGCTAGTTTTAAATTGTTAAGAAAAACCCCCAATTTCAAGAATTTTCAATTATACTTCCATTAGCCCATTTATTAGGAAAAGCACAAACTAACTTGAAGACCTCCCTGTGAGATACAATACTCTTGCTTGCCGCTTTACAATTTGAGACTAGTATACCTTTCTAGGTGTGTTACTTTTCGAGTGCAACAAGTTTTTGGCACCATTGCCGGGGAGTAATTTATGTGAAAGTTTGCTATCTTTGACTATAAATTGGTGCTTTTAATCTTGTTTGTTCATAACTTTGTAGAAATAGGCTTTCAGAAGACTTCCTTGTGCATACGAAGAGCTGGAAGAGAACCACCCATTCCAATCAATCCTGAAATTGAAAGGGAGTGTAGAAGGAGAAGTGGTGCTGTAAGAAGAGCTCACGCAAGGGAGAGAATGGAGGAACAAAGAAGAGAACGTGATCGCTAAGAGTAAGAAAGGCTTGAGGCAGAAAGAATTGAAAGAGAAAGGCTGGAAAGAGAAAGGTAAGCTCAAAACCCTGAAGGAGAGGATGAAATTCACCCTCCACCAAGAAGGCCAGCCTTGAGAACTTATTTGGAGCCCAATATAGAAGGCCACTCTTCATGTGTTGTGATCCCATAAGAAGGAGACAAACTATTTAAAGTAAAAGGCTATATGGTTCACATGCTACAAGCCTCTGTTCAATTTGGAGGACTTCCACTAGAAGACCCAAATGCTCACATTCAAGACTTCGTAGCCATGTGTAACACTTTCAAAACCAATAGGAATGTTTTAGATGATGCTATAAGGCTTAAGCTTTTTCCCTTCTCTTTGAGGGATAAGGTTAAACAATGGTTGAAGACCTTGCAGCTAGGCTCGGTCACAACCTGGAACGATACGGCGAAGGCCTTCCTAACTAAATATTTCCCACCAAAGCAAGGCTTGAAGCTAAGAAATGAGATCACCGGATTTGTGGAGCTCCCTGGAGAATTAATGTCAGAAGCTTGGGAGAGATACAAAGAGATGTTGAGGAAAGTGCCAAACAATGGCATTCCTGTTTGGATTCAAGTCCAAAATTTTTACAATGGACTTTCCAATAGCAACAAGAGCAAGATTGAATCTGTGGCAAATGGAGACCTCGAAGATTACCCTCCTAAGGAGATCTTTGAGATGATTGAAAAGATAGTCAACATAGTATCCAAGTGGCATTCTGCCCATGAAGAAAGACCCTGAAAGGCTGAATCAGAGGCTGTCACGGAGCTCTCATGAAAGTTTGACAAGCTCTTAACCTTGTTAACCAAGATGAATGTCTCTGCTATTACAAGCCCTCAACCAAGTTGTTGTGAAATCTGTGGATGAAACCACAAAACTAAAGATTGTGACATGGTGCTCACCCATGAGCAATGTGATTATTTATAAGGAAACCAAAGAGGTGGAAACCCCTTTTCCAATATATACAATCCTAGGTGGAGAAACCATCCTAATTTTTCTTGGAAACATCCACAGCAACAAAATCAATCTTCATTTCAACCACCTCAGCAATTACCTTTTCAACAGACTAGTCACTTCCAACAACCTCAGCAAGGTCATCATCAGTTTCAACAACACAACCAACATCACAAAAACCATGCAGGAAGCTCTTCCCAACAACTTAAAAGGTTAGAAATGGATGAGTTGAGGGAAATGATGACTTAATATATGAAGCAGAATCAAGCTCATATGAAGAGTTTAAAGACCCAAATCCACCAACTTACCCAAGCTATAATGCCAAAAGGGAAGGGAGACCAACCCCAAGGAGGAATGCGAAGCCATATCTCTAAAGAGCGATAAGATTGTGAATTCTACTAACTTAATGACTGCTGATGTTGGTGGAAATGCAGAGAGTGTTAGAGAGGAGGTTAGTTTGACAAAGCAAGATAAGACCTCGCAATCACAGGAAAAGGAGAAGACCTCGACTGAGGCAGACAAACTGGAGACCTCAGACAGGAAAGATAAGACCTTAGAATCAGAATCCAAGGAGTTCACCACGTACCAGCCAAAGACCCCATTCCCACAAAGAGCAAAGCAACATGACATGGCTAAACACTTTGACAAATTCTTGGAGGTCTTCAAGAAACTTCACATCAATATAACTTTCGCAGAAGCCCTCGCCCAGAAGCTAATGTATGTCAAATTCTTAAAGGAACTCTTGTCTAACAAAACAAAGTTGGAGAATTTGGCTCTGGTTCAACTCAATAGAGATTTCTCTTTAATCCTGCAAAGTACAAGGCCTCTGCCTACCAAATTCAAAGATCCAGGAAGTTTTTTTATCCCTTGATATATTGGAAATCTTTATATTGAAAATGCTTTGTGTGACTTAGGAGAAAGTATTTATATGATGCCATATTATCTCTATAAGAAATTAGGTTTAGGAGACCCCCAACCAACTAGGGTTTCAATTCAACTTGCGGATAGAACCATTAGATACCCTAGGGGAATGGTGGAGGATGTTCTAGTGAAGGTAGGCAAGTTTATTCTTCCAGTATACTTTATTGTTATGGACATGGATG
Source organism: Euphorbia schlechtendalii (assembly GCA_949673415.1). Taxonomy (NCBI): domain Eukaryota; kingdom Viridiplantae; phylum Streptophyta; class Magnoliopsida; order Malpighiales; family Euphorbiaceae; genus Euphorbia; species Euphorbia schlechtendalii. The sequence continues at coordinate 14,431 of CATIWQ010037463.1, forward strand.
ATGATATGCATGTTCCTATCATTTTAGGAAGACCTTTCTTGGCTACTGGAAGGGCTCTAATAGATGTAACAAATGGAAAATTAAATTCTGAAAATTCATGATGAGGAAGTTGTGTTTAAAATGAATGAAGCCTTAAAGTTACCACCTTCCTCTGATGACCAATGCTATTTCATGGATACCACTGATGCCTTTGTAAATCCTTACTTTTTGTAGGAGCTTAATTTGCAAGACCTAGATGATGAAGATGAGATCTTGGAGAAGCAAGTGGAAGTAAAGACAGGCTGCCAAGTTACTATTGGTGCAAGTATCAATAGTGAACCCCTTGAAGACCTTGCTAATTCCAAAAATCCAAACCCTAAAGACCTTCAACAAGCCCTTGATCTTAAACCTTTACCTGATTACCTTGAATATGCCATCCTAAACCCACCACAAGACCTTCGTATTATCATTTCTTCAAAACTCTCACCCAAACAAAAACAAGACCTTCTTAACATTTTGAAAGCCAATAAAGAAGCCCTTGCTTGGAAAATTTCTGACATAAAAGGAATTAGCCTTCTATCTGTGTACATAAAATTTTGATGGAAGAGGATCACAAGCCCTCTATCCAACCCCAAAGAAGGCTAAATCCCAACATGAAGGAAGTTGTCAAGAAAGAGGTAATCAAGTTGTATGATGCTGGAATCATATACCCCATTTCTGATAGTATTTGGACAAGTCCAGTTCAAGTTGTGCCTAAGAAGGGAGGAATGACTGTTGTGCAAAGTGAGAAGGGAGACCATGTACCAACCAGGACTGTCACAGGTTGGAGGGTTTATATAGATTACATAAAGCTAAATGATGCCACCGGAAAGGATTACTTTCCTCTGCCCTTCACTGACCAAATGCTAGAAAGTCTTGCTGGATACAAGTTCTATTACTTTCTAGATGGGTATTCTGGTTATAATCAAATAACCATTCATCATAATGATTAAGAGAAGACCACCTTCACCTGCCCCTATGGAACCTTTTCTTATAGAAGAATTCCCTTTGGGTTATTTAATGCCCCAACCACATTTCAAAGGTGCGTGATGGCTATTTTTCATGATATGGTGGAAAGAACGGTGGAGATCTTCATGGATGATTTTTATGTTTATGGTAAGACCTTCAACAACTGTCTTCGCAATCCGGAGGAGGTCTTGACCAGGTGTATTGAGACCAATTTGGTTCTTACTTGGGAAAAGTGTCATTTCATGGTGATTGAAGGGATCGTGCTTGGACATAAAGTTTCAAAGAAGGGCTTGGAAGTGGATAAAGCCAAGATATATATCATTCAAAATCTCACTTGACCAACATCAATGAAGGAAGTATGAGGTTTTCTAGGACATGCTGGTTTCTATAGGAGATTCCTAAAGGACTTCTAAAAAATTGCCCAACCTTTGACAGCCCTGCTTCATAAGGATGTGGAATTCAAGTTTGGAGAAGACTGCATGAAGGCTTCCTGGAACTCAAGAAGAGATTGGTGTACTCCCCTATTCTCATTGCCCCTGACTAGACAAAGCCCTTTGAGTTAATGTGTGATGCTAGTGATGCTTGTATTAGAGCGGTCTTGTGACAAAGGGAGGATAAGCATTTCAAGACCTTGAATGAGGCACAACAAAACTACACTACCACTGAGAAGTAATTATTGGCAGTAGTCTATACCTTTGACAAGTTCAGATCTTACCTAGTGCTCTCCAAGGTCATAGTCTACATAGATCATGCCGCATTAAAGTATTTGTTTGCAAAGAAGGATGCAAAGCCTAGACTTATTCGATGGCTTCTCCTCTTACAAGAGTTTGACCTTGAAATCAAAGATAAAAAAGGATGTGAAACTGTTGCTGCTAATCATCTTTCCAGAATTCCAGGAGAAGACCTCGACTCTCAAAAAATCATCACAGAGACCAACCCCGATGAAAGGCTTTACTTAGTAAATTCTTCCCCTTAGTATGCTGACTTTGCTAATTATCTTGCATGTAATATAACCCCAAAGTGTTTAACATATGCTCAAAAGAAGAAATTCTTTGCTAATGTCAAATATTATTTCTGGGAGGAACCCTTCTTGTTCAAGTTATGTGCAGATCAGATTATTAGAAGATGTGTAGTAGAAGAGGAAACCAACAAGATCTTGCAAATGTGCCATTCAGCTGAGGCATGAGGTCACTTTGGATCCACAAGGACTACTACCAAGGTTTTGGAGTGTTGTTTTTATTGGCCTACCATTTTCAAAGATGCTCACCAATTTATATCACATTGCAATGAATGTCAAAGAGTAGGGAATATTTCTACCAAGAATTCTATACCTTTGAATAATGTTGTTGTTTGTGAAGTATTTGATGTATGGGGCACAGATTTCATGGATCCTTTTCCTAGTTCTTATGGAAATAGGTACATTCTCTTGACTGTGGACTATGTGAGCAACTGGGTTGAAGCAATTGCATACCCAACAAATGATGCTAAGGTGGTGGTAAAGTTTCTGAAGAAGATCTTCACTAGGTTTGGTTACCCTCGTGCCATTATAAGTGATCAAGGTACATATTTCTGTAATGCTCAATTTCAAAAGCTAATGACTAAGTTTGGAGTCACACATAGAGTTACAACCCCATACCACCCTCAAACTAGTAGACAGGTCGAGAACTCCAACAAAGAGATAAAAAGAATTTTAGAGAAGACTGTGAATAGTTTTAGGAAGGACTGGGGTAATAAGTTTGATAATGCATTGTGGGCTTATAGAATAGCATATAAAACACCTATAGGCATGTCACCTTTTAGGTTGTTGTATGGAAAAGCATGTCACCTTCCTGTGGGTACTAACCTTTCCAAACTTTGATAGGGAAAAGGTGGGGGAAGCAAGAAAGCTTCAGTTGAATGAACTAGAAGAGTTTAGGCTGTTTAGTTTTGAAAATGCAATGAACTATAAAGAGAAAACCAAGGCTTGGCATGATAAGAGAATATTAGCAAAAGAATTTTTTGTTAGATAGAAGGTCCTACTATATAACTCGCGTTTGAAGCTCTTTCCAAGAAAGTTGAAATCTAGGTGGACAGGTCCATACACTGTGAACAAGGTCTTCTCCCATGGAGTAGTGGAGGTCTCCAACTCTAAAGGGGAGGTCTTCAAGGTGAATGGACAAAGACTAAAACCTTACTTATCCAAGGGGATCACGGAGGTCACTGGAGAGGTCTTCTTCTTCAAGCCCCCGTAAGAAGACCTCGAACAATGGTGCCCGCTTCATGCATCAAATGAAGCAAACAATTTTGAGGAAGCAGCAGAAGCCTTCCTGGTCTAAGTTGAAGACCTTGTAAATATCCAAGTATGAGGAAGACCACGTGGGAAGTTGACAGTATCTTATATCCTTTTTGTTATGCAACACTTGAAATTTTTTTCAAGAAAAGATGCCTTTTGAATTGAATTTGTCTCTTTCCTACTTTATTGGTCAATGTGCACAATGATAGCCTAGGATCTAGGGTTGCGTGTATAAGTGTGTGGTTAATCCCCAACCACTCTTTTTTGCCATGCATTATCTTGATCAAAACAAAATTTTTATTTTCTTTTTTTATTTTATTTATAATATTTCAACATTTCATTTAGCCTTTTCTTTCATCATACCCATTTTTATTTGATTTTACTTTCTTTTCAATTATCTTATTTTATTTTGCTTGATACATAATTAAAAATAGTGTTTTAATTAATGAAACTTTATTTTGGGTCAAGATTAGCCGTGCATATTTAACATTCATGTTGGCTTGTATTTATTTTTGTCTCACTTATTTATTAATTTATTTTGGGGATAACTATCCTATAAAAATGGTTTTTTTGCATATTTAATTGTATTTATTTTTATCTCACTAATTTATTAATTTATTTTGGGGATAACTATCCTATAAAAAATGGTTTTTTGTAGTTATGGAGTTGTGGCCGTTTCTCCCCTTATCTTGTTTCAAACTGCCAATTTGAATTTCAAATTCAAATTTCAAAATCATCACCCCCCTTCCCTCTTTAAAACCATAACTTCCTTTCCTCTCTCTTTTCACTTTTGCAAAACTTGTGTTTTTATCATCTCTGCATCTTCTCCTTCTCTTCTATCAGCTTGTGCTAACAACTTGTGCTGATTAATATTGTCTAAGAAAATAAAAGCTTCCACATCAAAACCCCCACCTCTGCTATTTCGCAACCCTCAACCACAATGGATAGCGATGAAAACTTAACCCCTTAAGAGAGAAATGTCAAGCGATGCTCTATTTTCGCTGATGAAGCTGATGCCGCAAAATTCAATGCCCTTTCTCAAATTTCATTCCAGGCCTCATGAAGCTTTGATTGGGCAGCCTTAATCAGTTTAGATCTTGCTTCGAAAATAAAAGTCTTGCTGGAGGGGTATGGAATGTTGTCTTTGGCTGAACCAGAGGACCCGGCATACAGGGAACTCACCCTTGAATTCCTAACTACCTTCACCATTGATAATTTAGTCAAAACCAATGATGACCCAAAAGTTTTCTTCAAAATGATGGGAAGAAAGAAATCCCTAACAATGAACGACTTCAATGTGGCTTTGTAAGTGGTCTCGGAGGAAGAGGCTTCCTTAGGGGCTATGGACAATGCTCTCAGTGCTTATCCCCCTGAATTCAAGTGGGATAAGTATTTGAAGGAAATCTCTAGAATAATGGTTAAGGAGTTTACTGAGAACCTAACCAAACCAAGCCACCATGTCATTCAAAAATTCTTGTCCACAAGCCTTTTTGGGAGGAAAAATCAGTCTACAATGCCCTCTACTGATGTATTTACATTATGGTGTATGGAGAAAAAGCAAAAGATGAATGTGGGAACTCTGCTGGCCAAATACCTTTATACTTAAAAGAATCAGGGAGTCATCCTCTATGGCTCCCTTGTGATAAGAATTGCAAGGAATCTCTTTAAGGATTTCTCGGGAGAAGGCTTCACTCTAGAGGTGGCTATTTCACCCTTGTCTTATCCCACTCTTAAACGGAATCAAAGTATGTAGGAAGGTGGATGATGGTTGGGTAAGAATTATGGAGGAGGAAGAAGTTTTAGAGAAGATTATGAGGCAAAGTATAAGGAACAAGGGTTTGCTAATGGCTGAGGCCTCTTGCAAAAAGGCCACTAGGAAAAGGAATATGAGTATTTTATGGTTGAGGATTAACCCTTTTAGATAAGGAAAGGTTGAAGCAATTCGAGGAGACCTCCAGCCTAACAATGAGCCAGCTGTGTGTCGGGTTCTTTCACATGAAGATAGAGCTTCTAAGGGAGATTGAGGAGAATGAACAGATGAATGAGAAGCTTCAAGAGATTTATAGCCATGCGGGGATGGAATATGATATCAAGGGAGGTAAACTTGTGCTTGCTACCAAGAGGGCTGTGAGCGGGCGACACGGAGCGGTGGGCCGAGAGCGTGCGGGGGTTCATAGGCGCGGTCCACCGGGGTGTTTTGAAAATAGATGAAGGAAAAGTACCGGGTCTGGGACCCGGAAAAAAGGGTAAAAAGAGAAAAAGGCGAAAACGTTTAAGATCGATTCGAACCCGAATTCGCCGTCTCTCAGTGTGGAGTCGCCACCTGGATTAGCTCTTTCCAGGAATTAGAGTCCTGTGAGGCTTAACGTCCGGGGGACGGCCCACCAAGACACAGAGATTTGGGTCCGGGATAAGTTGCTTATTTCTTAAGTGATCATAATATATTACATCTACAGAAAACCGTTTTCTTTTAATTGTGCATATTCGCACTTATGTCATTTTTGAAGTTAAATGCATGGTTCACGTATTGCGAAATAATAAAACATTCACAAAAACGGAAAAATAAATCATCCACAAAA
>CATIWQ010037478.1:0-12356 GCA_949673415.1 Euphorbia schlechtendalii
AGATGGAATATTATGATATATCACCTCCAAGATGATTATTTCATAATCTTTTCACATCTAGAATGAAATTTAGAAAATTGTATGGTAAAAGAAATACAATAAATAAATATAATTAATCTCTAGAAAGTATTTACCTTCCCCAGACAATTTGATCCATAGAACGACTTGCCTTCCCCGATAACGGTGCCAAAAAACTTGTTCGCCACTTTTCTATTGATAAGTTTAATAGTTTGTTTGCAAGATTCGGCTATATATCAACGGTTCCAAAAACTTGTTCATGTAAAATATAGGTGTTGTTAATACCCCTTATCAAAATAGAAAAAATGATGATAACTGCAAGCATACAGATGCGATGTAGTTTTAAAAGATATCGATCCCATAAGGAAGGACTAGTTCTAAAGATCAACAAGGAAGATAAAATAAAGAAAATAAAATAAATTTGATATTTTGGGTAGGAGGGTTAGAATGAAGAATGAGTAAATATAGGTATGAAAGATTAGAGAATCTAAATTTATAGACTTTCCCTATGAAATAAGGATAGCAGAGAAAGCATGCAAGTTCAACAAAGATGTTATGATTAACTAAAGTGATCTAACAGACTCGGTTCTAAATACTCAAATGTTCAATTATTCACCGCAGAGCAACACATGAAATGACTTTTCTAAACCTAGCATAAACGAATTAAGATGATTATATAAACCTGGACAACATCAATACTATGCTTAGTACGGGTCTCTCTCACATAGCCACATTTAGCAAGTTACCATTCCAAAAATGTTGGCTCACTAAACAGCATTATATCATAGATCCGATGATTATACATGACATTGTTAACCCCGAAACTATTCTTAACATTAACTCCAAAGCATATAACTTGATTAACATAAAAGACTTAACACAAAATATGAATTATGACACATAGACATATCATAAACTTCAAAATAGAAAGTATAAGCAGAAAGCAAAGCAAAGTTGTAAGGTATTCAAGTGAAAGCTAAAGTTGATCAAACCATATCCACTCTTTAATGGGAGTCGTCAATTCCCGCAATTCCTGCGTCTGCTTAGAATTCAGTCTTGGCCCATACAGAAGCTCCGCTAGGATGCTATTCTTTGCGAATATTGAACAAACGAATATTGAAGAATGAAAACTTTTATTAATAAGTGATTTGCAAGTACACTTATACAACAATTGCTCGAGAATATAGAGAAATCTAAGGATCGAAACAAGGATTCGAATCACTTAAACATTTTCTCGCTAACACTTATGAACGTAGCGAATTCTCTATCTATACACACACTATATGTAACCCTAGTCTTCTTGCCATGAAATTTGTGAAGTTTGGAAGCCCTGTTTATAGAGTTCGAAGGGTTGCATCTATCCAATTGAAGAGTAGCATCCATTGGTGAATTATTGTATCACTTCATTGTGATTGGTTGAGAGGCTTCAATCTAATCCATAATGGATAGGCACCTTTTCATGATTGGTTGACTTCTGATAAGTGTTTTTTGTTGGTAGTTGATGGCGGTTAATCATGCTTATCTGGCGGTTGGTAGGTAAGAAGATAAAACTAGAAAACCATCCAAGTCGCGACCACAATATACATGTCGCGACTGTGAATCTTTCATTAGCAGACTTCTGTTCTAGAGAAGAACAACACAACCGTGATTGATTGTTACGACCGAGAATTGCATTTTTCTTTAAAATTCTACTTGCAACTTCACCGATCATTGATAGCTTCGATCCTAAGCCAAATCTTTAAGTTCCATGCATCTTTTTGAACCTTTTTCACTCAATTTTTCATAAGATTCCACTTTAGATCATTTTACTCCCAAGATTTACCTAGTATCTACATTTGCATAAAAAACAACTACATACCACGTGAAATCTTTTATATGAAGTATAAAAAAGACTTTAACTATAGTGTTTAGTGTGTAAAATTATAATGATAATAAGTGTAATTTTACACTTATCAGTTATGGAACCAGATAGCTCCAGACAATCAAATGGGCTTTCTAGTAAAGGTGTATGATCCCCCAATACTTGGAATGGCACTTGCCTGTAACTTGATCCGGTTCTGCAGTAGTAACCTGTACAATACACTCCTTCCATCAGGTTAATTACCATCCAATTTATTATGTTCGGATCAAGTTTCAACTCATGTAATAGTCATAGCTATCTTGGAATTAGAATTGTTCACGAAGAACACCACTCAGCTGTTTTGTATCTTGACTGATTAGAAACCCGTTCCATCAATCGTATACTCTAATTAGAGGTTTATGTGTGCATTACTTCAACAAGGGGGCCCTAAGGTACATCTCCATTATATTACTATATAGGTGAGATGGATCCCATCTTGACTACATAGCTTTCCAAAATGTGATCATCGATATACTCATAATCACCCTTGTCATCCTAATCACCAAGGTATGAATAAGTATGACCCAATGTATAGAAACTTCTACTTAAGGTAACCGATATCTCAGGCTTGAGGATACTCATACTGCTGCTGGAATAAGACATGGCACTAACACATGGATATAGTTATTTTCGAGTGTTTGTCTTATGACGATCTCCAATGTATTACCTGAATACATTCATGTGTTAACTCAATGTACTACCTTCAACTCGTGAGATCGACCGCTTGGAACTAATCCAAGGAGTAAGCCTACACATGCTAGTCTATCCGCTCCATTGATGTCAATCTTAATGGAACTACGACTATGGATATTTAGACTATTCATAGTAACATTTATGTGTAGTTCTCACCCCACATAGCTCCCACTATATCCTTTCACTTTTACGCTATGAATTAGTCACAGACTTTGTTTTATCAATGCGCATATACATATCTAAATATATATAATACCAGCGAGATACAATTAAAAGAAGCACTAATAAGTAATAAAATGCCTTTGGTTATTATTAATAAGTCAAAACTTTTTGTACATTATAGCTAATAAAGACATATTACCCTAATTTCCTCTATGACATACATTATGTCTAAAACCATCTACCTTAAATGAGTGTGATGTTGGATGGCTTGGACGAATTACTCACTATCGACAAAGGCTAATAGCGCATTCGCAATCTCTCCACTGATATTCTGTTGCGGACCCTGAGTCTACATGAACGGTCCCTCTTGAGTGAATTGGCCCTTAGTTGTATTATCTTCTTGAGAGTTAGTTATTTAGAAGAAATGATCCTCTCTTAAGTTAAGCTTTTTCTTGAACCTGAACCTGGCTTTGAGCCTGAATCTTCATTTGAAAAGGTGTATGGGACAACATCCTTCTAGAGCGGAATGCTTCCTTACCTAGCCACAATAGGAGAAACTCGGACAAGGTAGTGGCCTGTCCTCCTCCAAGCCTTAGCTGAAGCACATAAAATGGTGATTAGATCATGCATGTTAGATGTATGATTAATGGTCATGCATGCAATGGGGTGATGATTAATGCTCATGCATGCAATGGGGTGATGATGTAATTGATTTGAAGTCTAGGATGGTAATGCCTTGTTACATGGTAAAAGGCCTGTGGGGTAATGTGGTAGAGTTGGTGATTTTTCCATATCACCCATGTAGTAATAGTGTGTTGTACCCTTCTTCATATGGTTTCTGGTGTGATGGATATATTGCCTTGTTTGTTGTGCAAAGGCTCGGGTATCATTTGGACACTTCTATGTTGTGGTCCTAATCCTAGGTGATGTTGTCTTGGCAAGTCATCTAAAACTAGGTGGTTAGTATTAGTGCATTACCAGGTGTAACTTAACATAACATGTGTGCGTGTGCCCATTACTGTCTGCATAAAATGTCAGGGTTAGCATGATGCCATACGTAAAGAGATGCTCGCTGATGTGTGATGAAGGTATGAGCATATAACACAACATAAAACATATTTCATCTGACCTTATATCTTCCGCGTGTAAGGGGTAGGCCTGTAATTCTAGGTTTGATTCATCTTAACATTGCAAAGATATTAAGGTTCGTTCCTACATGAGAAGAGATGCATTTTATTTTGGTAAACCTAGTGGAAGTATCTACGATTTGTTATATGGTTTTGGTCAACAGGTTGTTGATGTAGAAGGTTCTTATTGCACTACGATACACTTCCTCCCTCTCTCTAAATTAGTTCTAACAAGGGAAGTACATGGGTTATGGCAACAAGTGATCCACTCGCTAAGTATCTGTGGTCACCGTGGGGTCGCAAATGATACTTTCTCAAGCTTCTCAGAAAAACAAGTTACCCTAACCTTAATGTCTAATTTGTTTGATGCATATGCTTTGTGGAATATCAAAATCTTGGAAAATGGTTTAACTTATATAATGAATTTTCACTAACTCATCAAAAATCTTTGAAACTTTTAAGTTTAAGGAAAGAAGAAATCCCCAATGGAGTTGCCACTATGAGCGTATGACATCCTACCTAAGCGGTTGCAGTGAGGCACCGGCCCCGTGATATGGGGTGTGGAGTTTTCAAAAAGTTGTTATGGATGTGGAGTAAATTCCCAAGACTCGAGACCTGAACCTCTAGCCTACATTATATAGAGTCGCCACTCAGATCAGATTTTCCAGGAAATTTGGTGCAGACTAGATCTGTTAAGCCTAAACGATACCGTAGTATGGATTTTCGGATCTAGATGAGTTACGTATTTAGTCATCATTTAAGTCATGTAGTTAAGTTGATACCATATTCCAATTTCATGATATCCTATTCTAAATCATTTTCCAGTTATATTTTAGCATGCATACGTAAAGTGATAAATAAATGCGGAAAGTAAAGAAGTAGGAAAGAAAATGAGCCTAATCTAAGGGTGATTATTTTAATGTTTGGGAAGGGGGATTACAAATGGCTTAAAATACATGAGATCTAGTTAAAAGAATACATCCATGTCCTATTATACTACAGATCTAACAAATATGTAGTTTCTTATTAAAATACGATACCCGAAGGAAAGTAAATCTTAACATTCGTCAAACCTATTCTACCTGCATCAATAAAGGTTAGCACATAAATATTTTCACAAAAAAACCATGTACCAATGTACATAGTATGTTCGATTTTTTATATTTGGAAGACCTGTGTGATCAAGTTAAAACGGGCCAAAAGGCTCACGATTTTGTGTTTTATAAAATGATTCATTTTTTTATACAAGTATGTTGCTCCTTTTCATTAGTGAAAATGCCGCATGCAAATTTTTTAGGGCCGAATATCCGAAAACAAGGTGTTTTCCACTTTTCTATGGATAATATAAAAGTTCTAAATATGAACATGTGTTGTTAATACCGCTTATCAAATAGAAAAATGATGATAACTGCAAGTATACAGTTGCGATGTAGTTTTAAAAGATATCAATCCCACAGGGAAGGAATTATTTTTTCTAAGGATCAACTAGAGTTATGGAATAAAAGAAAATAAAATAAGTTGAAGATTTTGAATGGTGGACTAATGAATGGATAGATGCATGAACAGATTAGAGAAGATGAAATGCATATAGATATTCCCTAAGAACAAGTGTAGTGGAGTAAAATATGCAAAATAATAAAGAATGTTTTATGCACTAGATAACTTCAACAAACTCGGTCATAGTCCCCCAAATATCCTATAATTCATAGTAGAGCAATAAATGAAATGACTTTTCTAAATTCTAGGTAAATGAATTATGACACTTATAAAAACCTAGATAACAATAATACTATGCTTAGTACGGGTCGCTCTCACATAGCCATATTTAGCAAGTTACCACTCCAAAAATGTTGGCTAACTAAACAGCATTATAATCACAGATCCAGTGATTATACACAATCTTGTTAACCCCAAAACTACTCTTAAAGTCAACTTGAAAACATATAAGTTCATTAATATAAGTAACGCAAGATGAAATACTCATTATGAAACATGGACGTATCATAAAATTTGAATTAGAAAGTATAAGTAGAAAACAAAGTAAAGTTGTAAGGTATGCAAGTGAAAGCTAAAGTTGATCAAACCGTATCCACTCTTTAATGGGAGTCGTCAATTCCCGCAATTCCTAGGTCTACTTTGAATTTTATCTCGACTCGTACAGAACCTCTGTTAGGGTGCTATTCTTTGTGAACATTGAATAAATGAATGTTGAAGAACATAAATTTTTTATTGATAAGTTCTTTGCAATTACACTCATACAACAATCGCTCGAATTTGTGGAGAAATGTACAAATTGAAATAAGAATCAAATCACTTATACATTTTTCTCTCTAACACTTTGAACTTAGCGAAATCTATATAATTTTCACTCTCTATCTATCATGTATCATGCCATACATGTCATCTTACACCATCTGCATGAAATGGTTGATTTGAACCTCTATTTATCAAGTGTGAAAGGTTACGCTTATCCAAATGAATAGTCATGTGCATTGGTGAAGGGTTGCATCATCTTCAATGTGATTGGATGAAATGTTTCATCCTTATATTCAATGGATAGGCACCTTTTCATGGTTGCATTGTCTCTAAAAGGTGTCTCTTCACCTGATAGTTGATGGTGGTTGATCTTTCTTATCCGGTGGTTGGAAGTTGAGAAGAGTTGATCAAACTTGTTACGATTCATGAGCATGACATACATGTCACGATCGTGAATGTAAGTTGGTAACTGATTATTTGTGAAGAATGATAAGTCGTGAGCGTGATTAGGCCAATTGCGAGTAGGAATCACGATCGTGACATGGTCGTGACTTATGCTTTTCTTCATGATTCTTGTTTGCAACTTTACCGATCTTTGACAACTTCAATCCTAAGCCAATTCCTTGCATTACATGCATCTTTTTGCACCTTTTTCACTCTTATTACATAAAATTCCATCTTTGATCATTTCACTCCCAAGATACACCTAGTTTCTGCACTTGAATAAAAAACAACTACATACTATGTGAAATCTTTTATATGAAGTACAAAATGACTCTAAACCACATTATTTTATGAGTAAAAATATCAAGATAATAAGTGTAATTATACACTTATCACACCCCCACACTTAACTTTTTCCGTGTCCTCAAGGTAAACACAATAGAAGTGTATAAAATAGTAATTCAAGTTCGTACCTCATTTGGCGAAAGACTATTATAGTGAGTACCACATTCTCACATTGCATAAGGTTCAAGTAAAGTATATGAAATTTCCCACAAATTAGTAATGTGCAATTTATATAGTCAAGTTGCATACCTTTGCTCTTAATGGAGGGACAACCGAATTGCGTCTTCATATAAGCGTTATATGCTCGCTTGAATATTTCCTTCTCTCAATTATAGCATAAAGTATAAAGGACAAAGGGAGCACACTTTTAAAAGATTGATCTCAAGGCTTTTTTAGATTAACTAGGATGCTAAACACTCTTAGTGATTGTGTTTTATGCTCCACACCACTCTCTCCTTTTTTTAGTGGTTGCATTTTATGCTCTATGCCCCTTTCTTTCTTTTTTTAAGCATATGTTTTTAAGTATAAATTTGTAAAATTTTCACCCATTTTTCATGCTATGCTACTTTTTCTTTTATCACTCATTGAATGGTTACAGTTTCTACTCCGCACCATTCATCACCTTTTGCATAACTCATTAGTTATCCTCTATTTCTTTTGATTTTTTTCTCTCAATACCCTCATCTTTTATTGATCACTTTCAATGTATTTTGGCTATACTTTCCCTAAACTTTAGACACGCTCAATACTTATAGGTGATAAGTGTAAAATTACACTTATTATCATGATATTTTCAATCATAAAACGATATGGTTTAGAGTCATTTTATACTTCATATAAAAGATTTCACATGGTATGTAGTTTTTTATGCAAATGGAAAAACTAGGTAAATCATTGGAGTAAAATGATCAAAGATGGAATTCTATCTAAGAAGAGTGAAAAAGGTCCAAAAAGATGCATGGAATACAAGGAAATGTCTTAGGATCGAAGTTGTCAAAAATCAACAAAGTTACAAAGAAGAATCATGAAGAAAAATATATATCACAATCGTGACACCCATTCATGGTCGAGACTTGTTATTTTTCACAAGCAGAAAGTTACCAACCAATATTCACGATCGTGACATTTATATCGCACTCATGACTTGTGACAATTATTGGTTAGCTTTTCTGAACTACCAATCGCCAGATAAGAACGATCAACCACCATCAACCTCCATCAATTGTCAGATGAAAAGACACGTTTTGGAAGTAATCCAATCATGAAAAGGTGCCTTTCCATTATAGATGAGGATGAAACCTTGCATCCAATCATATTGAAGTGAATCAACCCATCACCAATGAACATGACTCTTCGTTTGGAAGATGCAACCCTTCACACTCTATAAATAAGGTTCAAAACTCAACCATTTTCATGTGGAGTGTGTGACATGCATGGGAGTATGTTTTGATGCATGCGTGTATGCATAGATAGATAGTGAAAATAGTATAGATTTCGCTACGTTCAAAGTGTTAGTGAGAAAAATGTATAAGTGATTCAATTCTTATTTCGATCACTAGATTTCTCCAGAAATTCTATCACTTGTTGTATGAGTGTAATTACAAAGCACTTATCAATAAAATTTTTCATTCTTCAGCATTCATTTATTTGATATTCACAAATAATAGCATCCCTAGTGGAGATTATGTACGAGTTGAGACCGAATTCAAAGTAGACGCAGGAATTGTGGGAATCGACGACTCCCATTAAAGAGTGGATACGGTTTGATCAACATTAGCTTTCACTTGCATACCTTACAACTTTACTTTGTTTTCTACTTATACTTTCTATTTCGAAGTTTATGATATGTCTGTGGGTCATAACGAGTATTTCATCTTGCGTCATTTATATTAATGAAGTAATATGCTTTTGGGTTAACTTTAATAGTGATTTCAAGATTAACAAGATTGTGTATAATCACTGGATCCGAGATTATAACATTGTTTAGTGAGCTAACATTTTTGAAATGGTAACTTGCTAAATATGGCTGTGTGAGAGCTATCCGTATTAGACATAGTAATATTGTTATCTAGGTTTTTATAAGTGTCATAATTCATTTACTCTAGATTTAGAAAAGTCATTTCATGTGTTGCTCTGCGGTGAATTATTGAATATTTGGGCATCTAGAACTGTGTTTATTAAAGTAATCTAGTGTATGAAATCTTCTTGATGATTTTGCATGTTTTTCTCTACTATACTTGGTCTTAGGGAATATCTATATAGTTTACATCTTCTCTAATCTGTTCATGCATCTGTCTATTTATTAGTCTATCATCCAATCCCTCCAATACAATTTATCTTATTTCTTTTGTTCTGTAACTCTAGTTGGTCCGTAGAATCAAATTCCTTCCTTGTAGGATCGATATCTTTTAAAACTACATCGCAACTGTATACTTTGTATTGGTCATCATCTTTCTATTTGATAAGCAGTACTAACAACACCTATTCATATTTAGAACTTTTATTTTATTAGTAGAAAAGTGGGGAACAAAGTTTTTGGCTTCGTTACCAAAGATAAGCCTATCGAAACAAGTATAGTCAAAATATTGCGAACAAGTTTTTAGCGCCATTGCCGGGGAAGGAAAGTGTGTTATATAAAATAAAATTATTTATTTTTATTTTTGTTTTTAGTTTTTAAGTATTTTTATTTGTTATAACATATTTTTCTTGCTTTTTCATTGAGTTTTTTTTCTAGCATGTGCATGACAAGTACACGTAGTTTAGGAGAATGTTTGGCATCTTTAGAATCAAAAATAAAATGATTTGGTAGGACAAGAAAACGGAGAAATAAGAGACAAAGAAGAAAGATGGCTAAAGAAGAATAACAAAATGTTGATCAACCTCAACCAAGGCTCATGGATTATGTCGCTCCGACCATCAATGATATCAATCAGGGAATTGCTGGACTGCCATCTAATGCAAATCAGTTTGAAATCAAACTAGCATTACTTCAAATGATTAGCAATAATGTGCAATATTATGGTCTACCCAATGAAAATCTGAATGCTCACATTGCAAACTTTCTAGAAGTCTGTGATACTTTCAAAATGCACAATGTTCTTGATGAAGCAGTTAAACTTCGCATATTTCCATTTACACTCCGTGATAAAGTGAAAGTTTGGTTGAATTCATTACCTTCAAAATCAATCACCACTTGGAATCAATTAGCCCAAGCCTTTCTAACTAAATATTTCCCTTTAGCCAAAACCGTAAGACTCATTAAAGAAATCACTTCCTTTACTCAGAAGGATAGTGAATCCTTGTATGAAGCCTAGGAATGTTATAAGGAACTTCGGCAAGTTTTTCCTCATCATAGTTTACCCAAAAAAGTGATTATACAAACTTTCTATAATGGAATAAATCATGCAACAAGAGTAGCAATTGATGCTATGGCTGTTGGATCTCTTATGAAGAAAACTAGTGAAGAAGCCTTTGATCTTTTAGAAGATATGGCAAATAACAATAGTATGTGGCCGGTGGAGAGAGCATAAGTAAGTACTACTATTCCTACTCATTCACATGCTGCATCTACATCATCTAATTCAGTTAAAAAGGTCAATGAATTAGACCCTATTTCTATTATGCAAGCGCAAATATCTACTTTATCTCATAAGATAGATAATATGCATATAAATAAGAGTAACCCTTTGACATGTGAAAATTGGGGTTGAATTGGGCACATTGCTTTTGAGTTTAACTTTAACCCATGTTTAGGGGAGTAATTAAGTTATGTTCAAAGTTAAGGGAATTCTTATTGTAATAATGGAAATAATATAGGAGTTCTAATTGGAAGTATGGGGATAATCAACAAAAGAATTATCAAAGTAATGATAGAATAGGGCAATTAACAAGTAAAATAGAAAAATTTCTAGAAGGAGTTTGTAATAAGAAATAAGAGTCTGAGGAATGTTCCAAAAAGTTAGAGAATAAGATGGATCAAATGTTTAAGAATCAATCATCTTCAATTCATAATTTGGAGATACAAGTTGGTCAATTAGCAAATGCTATTCCATCTAGAGGAAAAGGCAATTTACCTAGTAACATGAAGGAAATCCTAAGGAGAATGTGCATGCTATAGCCCTTAGTGGTAAATTACTAGATAAACCAAATCCTTCGGGTATGCTTGCTAATGATGTTGTTGAAGTACCAGATGATTATCCAAGTAAATCAAATGATAAAGTAGGAGTGGATGAACAACCTAAATCCGAAAAGGTTAATCCCCCTCAACCACCATAGAAGAATGAGAATAAGCAATTCATTGAGTTCATCAACAAACTTAAAGGTTTGGAAATCAATCTTTCATTCATTGAAGCCATTACACAGATTCCTAACTACGGTAAGTTTATTAAAGATCTTTTATCTCGTAATCATAATTTAGAAGGAATATCGAAAGTATCTTTAACAGAAGATTATAGCAAAATAATAACAGCTGCAATGCCCACTAAACTTAAAGATCTAGGAAGTTTCACAATACCATTTGAACTTGAAAACATTTCCCTTCCAAAATGTTTATGTGATCTTGGGGCTAGTATAAATCTTATGCCTTTATCGATCTTCAAAGAGTTAAAGCTTGATGATGAAGTTAAAAGGACAAATATGGTCTTGCAATTAGTCTACCAATCTATTAAACGTCCTTATGGCATAATCGAAGATGTGCTAGTTAAAGTGGATAAATTTGTTTTTCCAACAAACTTTGTTGTGCTAGATTTTTCATATGATGAAAAATTTCCTATAATTTTAGGAAGACCTTTTATGCTTAGTGGCAAAGCATTGATAGATATGTCAGAAGGCAAAATATATGCATGAAGCTTGCCTTGATTGATGCTTGCATCCAAGAACACTACTCAAAATAATCCAACAAGGATTATTCAAACATCAAAAGGTGACATTGTTATTAATTTTGAAAAACAAAGACTTTTGGATAATATCCCAAACTCAAGGTCTTCATATTTAAGGCCAAGTTTCTCAAACTATTTTCATATATCTCCAGTTGATAACTAGAGACATTCAATATCAAATGTTGAAAGAATTCATAATTATAAAAGTTCTGAATCTAAAGAATCAAATAGAGAATCTGAACTCAGAACTGAAAGAGTTGGAAAAATCTATGTTGATAATAATAATATTGCTTTAGGAGTTTATGAAATTCTGGCAGGAATGTCTGCTAGTGAAATGAATTTTACAATATGAATTGTAAAAAATCAAAAATTGATTTTAGTCCTGGTTCATAGGCAAGAAAGGAAATCCAAATGGATTTTCAAAAAGATCATTGGAAACCATTTAGGAAATGGTTTTTTTACTAATTTTAACAAAGAGGAAAGAGATACCTTTCAAAAGGAATTTTATGATGAATTAACTCATAAAAATATCAA
>CATIWQ010037486.1:0-56531 GCA_949673415.1 Euphorbia schlechtendalii
AATTATAAAATGATATGGTTTAGAGTCATTTTATACTTCATATAAAAGATTTCACATGGTATGTAGTTGTTTTTTATGCAAATGCAGAAACTAGGTGAATCTTGGGAGTGAAATGATCAAAGATGGAATTCTATGTAAAAAAAGTGAAAAAGGTGTAAAAAGATGAGTGGAATATAAGGAAATAGCTCAGGATCGAACCTGTTAAAGATTAGCAAAGTTGCAAAGAAGAAACATGAAGAAAAACACATTTCACGATCGTGACACCCATTCGCGGTCGTGACTTGTTATTCTTCGCAAGCAGAAAGTTTCCAACCAATAGTCACGATCGTGACACATATATCGCGCTCACAACTTGTGACGGTTATTGGTCAACTCTTTTCAACTACTAACTGCCGAATAAGAACGATCAATTGCCTTCAATTGTCGATCAAAAAGACACCTTTTGGAAGTGATCCAATCACGAAAAGGTGCCTTTCCATTGTGGATAAGGATGAATCTTTGCATCCAATCATATTGAAGTGATGCAACCCTTTACCAATGAACACAACTCTTCATTTAGATAGACGCAACCCTTCATACTCTATAAATAGGGTTCAAAATCAACCATTTTCGAAAAACATATGGTTTGTGTCAAATGATAGTATGCGTGATACACATTAGAGAGTGAAAATATATAAATTTCACTATGTTCAAAGTTGTAGTGAGAAAAATGAATAAGTGATTCGATACTTATTTCAATCACTAGATTTCTACACAAATTCGAGCGATTGTTGTATGAATGTAATTTCCAAGCACTTATCAATAAAAGTTTTCATTCTTCAACATTCATTTATTCAATATTCACAAAGAATAGCATCCTAGAGGAGGTTTTGTACGAGTCGAGACTGAATTCAAAGTAGACACAAAAATTGCGGGAATTGATGACTCCTATTAAAGAGTGGATACGGTTTGATCAACTTTAGCTTTCACTTGCATACCTTACAACTTTACTTTTTTTTCTACTTATACTTTCTATTTCGAAATTTATGATATGTCTATGTGTCATAACAAGTATTTCGTCTTGCGTCATTTATATTAATCAAGTTATATGCTTTCGAGTTAACTTTAAGAGTGATTTCGGGGTTAACAAGATTGTGTATAATCAGTGGATCTGTGATTATAATGCTATTTAGTGAGCCAACATTTTTGGAGTGGTAACTTACTAAATATGGCTATGTGAGAGTGACCCGTACTAAGCATAGTATTATTGTTATCTAGGTTATAAGTGTCATAATTCGTTTACCCTAGATTTAGAAAAGTCATCTCATGTGTTGCTCTATGGTGAATTAATGATTTAGAAAAGTCATCTCATAGTATTATTTGGACGTCTAGTATCGTGTTTGTTGAAGTTATCTAGTGTATGAAATATTATTTATGCATGTTTTTCTCTGTTATACTTGTTCTTAGGGAATATCTATATAGTTTACATCTTCTCTAATTTGTTCATACACCTGTCTTTTCATCAGTCTACCATCCAAACCCTCCAATACATATTATCTTATTTCTTTTGTTTCGTAACTCTAGTTGGTCCTTAAAACTGAATTCCTTCCCTGTGGGATCAATATCTTTTAAAACTACATCGTAACTGTATACTTGCAGTGGTCATCATTTTTCTATTTGATAAGTGGTATTAACAATACCTGTTCGTATTTTGAACTTTTATCTTATCAGTAGAAAAGTGGGGAACAAGGTTTTTTACACCGTTACCGAATATAAGCCTATTGGAATGAATATAGTCAAAATCTTGCAATCAGAATAACATTTACCCCTTTTCTCGTGATGTCCACTTGACATTCAACTCTTAGCTTGTATAGGGAAAACCTATTTTTATACCCAAATTTTTGCGTGATGTCGACTTGGCATCCTATTCTTAGCCTATACGGGGCAATTACATAAACCACATAGCCCAAATGTGGCAAATGCAAACCCAAGCTATTTTTCCCCACATCATGTGATATCCCAATTGACATCCGAACGTAGGCCCATGCAAGGCCAACTTATTTCGAAAACCTTACCTTGCCAATATTCGAGGTGTACAACACACCCAAACCATATGCCCTCTAGGGGCAATAATTCATGCATCACCACATACCTTTTAATAGGGATGACCACACTGGCATCCGAAAATCCACCCTAATTGGGCAAAACTATAGAACCCAAGTTAATAGTACTTCACAATACTTAAACGTTTTGGAAATAGCAAACTATATGGGATAGTGAAATTAATTGAGTACTAAGTATTCTCTTAATTAATGAAGCTAACTTGAGTTTGTTCAAGGAAAAACAACTCAGTTTGCTGAGTAGTTAATTAAGTTAAGGCTTAGAGTATGAAAAGTTGAGTCTATGCTGAGTACTACATAGTTTAGAAAGATATCTGCTCAGCTATGCTAAGTTAGCTTTTATTAATTAAAAGCTACATTGTTTGACACTTGGAGAAATGAATGACACTTGCACTGCTAATGTTTTATGTGAGAAACGGAATATTCTTTAGATGTTTTTCATGTTGAAAAGCGATTAAATTAAAAAAGATTTCCAGTGGTCCTCATAAGACAAAAGGTGTCAGTACGGAATGTTGGAGATTCCTCACTAAAGTCTAAGACAAAAGGAATTCTTTGTCATACACCGTTTCTCAGTGTCTCTGTGCAACTTTGCAAGTGTCAACGATGTCAACCAATCTCAATATTCGACATTGCATTTCATGCACCTCTCTATCAGAGTGTTTTGCTTGAAGACAAATGAGATTTTATCAATGGAATTTTATCGCGCCTCAATGTTTGAAATTTCTATCTCAAAACATCCTGGAATCGATTTACAATAGAAGATTTGAAAGATATGAAGAGAAGAGAAATTGAAGAACTGCAAGGATGAAAAGTTTGCAATGGCTACTTCGAAAAGCTTCAAGTATAAATAGAAGATTGAAGCATATGTTCAAACTTGGTGAATCACCTCGAATTTCTTTAAGAGCTAAAACTCTACACAAATACTCCCGGCTTCAAGAAATTCCAAATTCAAGCAAATCAGCAAACAACCATTGTCAATCTATTTGTAATAAAGAGAATCACTCTTAGATTTAACATTGTAAGAATTCAACAGTTTATAAGTTGAATTCAGTTCACAATCTTTTTATTTAAATCTGAGTGTCAGTTTGGGAAGGGTACCCAAACTAAGTTGAGTAATAGTCAGAAATGAAGGTACTTTCTGTAAAAAGTGTCTACCCGCTGTAAAGGCTGCTCCGCCTAAGTAAGGAATAAACACTAGTGGATTTAAGCTCAGAGAAGGAATTCGAGGACTTGAGGTAGGCTCGGGGCCGAACCAAGATAAAACCAGGTGCTAAAGTTCCAACTTTCTCATTAGCTTTCATCTTGTTCAAACTCATTCATCATTCTTTCTGTACTTATCGTTTTGCTTGAAAAAACCAATCCGTGCTAAGCAGAGTACTTAGCAAGCAATTGAAGATAAGTTATCCAGTGAAGGTGAGCAATTTATAAGTTTTTAGACCCGCTCAGCACAGCATCACTCAGCATGCATCTAAAACTTAACTTGGTTCAAATATTTTTATAAATCCAAAAAGTAACCAAGAAAAGCATTCACCCCCCCCTCTACGATTGTTTATCTAAGGACCAACAAGTGGTATCAAAGCAAGTGCTTTACTTTTAGACTAATCATCTTTGAGTAAAGATCCATAAATGGCTTACAACAACTACAGCTCTAGTTTGGGACAGACAATGCTCCTGAAGGAGGGAATGTCTATTACTAGACCATCTTTGTTTGATGGTAATCACTACACGTTTTGAAAAAACTGCATGAAAAATTTTATTCAATCTCAAAGCATGCAGGCATGGCTCGCAATCGAGCTTGGCCTCAGAGTTCCTATTGTTATGAGGAACAGGGTTCGTGTAGCAGTAGATCTAGAGGACTACGATGACGCTGATCTCAAGCTTCTCAAAGAGAATGTCGTAGTGATTAGTTACTTACATTGTGCGCTAGATCTTACTGAATTCAATAGGGTCTCGAGTTACTAGATAACATAAGAAATCTAGAGGAAACTGGAGATTAACTATGAGGGGACAGACAAGGTCAAAGAGTCAAAGATAAATCTCATGTTGAGGGAGTATGAGATGTTCTCAATAGGTGCCAGCAAGGGTATTCAAAGTATGAATACCAGGTTCATAAACATCATTAATGAACTGAAGAGATTAGGGAAGGAGTTCACCAAGGAAGAGCTGGTGAAAAAGATTCTCTACATTCTTACCTTAGAGTGGGATTCCAAGAAGACCGCAATTGAGGATGCTCATTATCTTAAGGCCCACAGCTATGATGAGCTGATAAGCACCTTGCTGACTCTTGAGATGTCTCTAAATATTTCTGATGACTCAGAAAGGAGTTGAGGCAAGGAAAGAGAGAGCAAAGCCATTGTTCTAAAAGCTGATTCCTCTGACAAATCCACAAGCTGTGATTCTGATGAGTAAATGGCCCTTCTGACTAGACGTTTCAAACGCTTCATGAAGAAGGACGGGAAGTTCAACAAGAAGAAGTTTCCCACTAAAATTAAGTTAAATCAGCACCAATGTGGAGCTGAGGAAGGACTTAAGAAGGATCACAGCAAAGATATCAAATGCTTTGGCTATGGAGAAAAAGGACATATCCAATCAAGCTGTTCAAAGACCAAGAAGGACAGATTCAAGAAGAGGTTCTCTAATAAGAATGAGGCACTTGCTACCACTTGGAGTGATTCAAAAGAATCCTCATCATCCAATAAGGAAGCAACTGATTCTGCCAACCCCTATCTTAGGGCCATCGAGAATGAAAGGGGCAAAGGCTCAGCATCTACCTCAGGTAGAGATCAAATCGCTAATGACTCTGAAGATGAGTGCAACAAAGGAAAGGCTCCTCAAACTAAGGTACATACTGAAATTCCTTTGTCAATTGAAGAGTTCACCCAGGTTCCCTTTGATGTTATGAAATTTACTAACAAGTCGATGAAAAACATCGAGGAGTTAGTGAGGAGAAGTGAAGATCAGGAAGACATTATCGCTTCCTTATCTCTTGATATCCGCTTTCTTCAAGAAAAATCTGAGTATCAGGATTGTCATGTCAGCAAGCTCACTAAGCAATTAGATGAGTTGACTGCTGAAATCACACCTTTAAAGAAGGAATGGGTTCCTCCTCCAGCCAATAATCAGACTCTGAATAACCAAACTCACAATTCTTAGAGGAAGAATTCCTCTGAAAAGAAGAAAGCGAGCCAGCCCAAAACAAAAATTGCGTGTGGCTTTTGTGGCAAAGCTAGATATGCTACAGTTCTCTGTAGGTATAAAAAGGGTTATTACGATGAGTATGATTAGAATAACCTAAGTATTGCTAACAAAGGAGGACCCAGCTCGAAAGCATGGGTACAGAAGAAAACTTAATTATTTTGCAAGTGATCCTTATATCCGCTGATGACTCAAGAATTTCGTATGTGGATAGCTAATTCTCAAGGCATATGATGGGAGATGAAAGTAAGCTAATCTCATTAGAGCGTAAAAGAAATGGAAGTGTGAGTTTAGGATACAACCAAAAAGGTAAGATTGTAGGTTATGGCACTGTTGGAGTCTCTCTTTCAATCGAAGAGGTGTCTCTGGTCAGAGAATTCAAGTTCAACTTGCTCAGTGTAGCCAAAATTTGTGAAAAAGGTAGGAAGGTTACTTTCGACTCAACAGGTTATTCACTTATTGATTCTAAGACTAATCTACTATTCTCTTTGGTCCTAGAATCAACAATGTGTATATGATTGATTTATCCCCTGGCTCCACTAATGTGTGTCTTGTTTCTAAGGAGGATAATTCGTGGCTTTGGCACAGAAGGTTGGGTCCTATAAATATGAACAATATATCCAAATTGGCCAAAAAGCAATTAGTTTTGTGATTACCCAGTATCAGCTTTGAAAAGGATAAATTGTGCTAAGCTTACTAGCTAGGTAAGCAAGTTATGAAATCATTTAGGTCAATTAATCACGTAGTAACTATGCGACCGCTGGAGCTCCTCCACCTAGATCTTTTCGACCTAGTTCAGACTATGAGCATGGGTGGTAAAAGATTGTCATTGGTGGTTGTGGATGACTTCACAATATTCACTTGGGTAGTCTTGCTGAGTAGCAAAGATGATATATATGAATATTTAGTCAAGCTCAGTAATCGGATTATGAATGAAATAGGAACTAAAATCAGTAGAATCTGAAGTGATCATGGACGTGAATTCGAGAACTTTAGTTTTGAAGAATTCTGTTTAGAGCATGGTATTGACCATAACTTCTCTTCTCCCTGTAAGCCTCAATAAAATGGAGTTGTTGAAAGGAAAAATAGAACCATAGTTGAAATGGCTTAATCCATGCTGAGTGATAACAATCTACCAAAGTACTTTTGGGGAGAAGCAGTTAACACGGCTTGTTATATCTTGAATCGGGTTTTAATTTGCCTAATTTTAGAGAAGACACTCTATGAACTTTGGTGAGGGCACAAGCCTAAGATTGGTCATCTCTAATCTTTTAGCTATAGGTGCTTTATTCTTAACACCAAGCAGCAACTACGTAAATTTGACTCTAAGTCTGATGAAGGTATCTTTCTAGGATACTCAACTAATAGTAGGGTATATAGAATATATGTCAAAAGAACCGGCCTATTAGAGGAGTCTATGCATGTAGATTTCAATGAAACTAACAATGTAGATAAACGTCCATCTGATGAAGACGAAGAAGTAACCTAGCAAGCAAATCCACTCAGCATGCCACTCTCTGTGCTGCATAACCCAGCACAAGAACAGGAAGCTAAGGAAGTCAAAGACGATAATGATCTCTCTATCAACTTCAACAATGGCGAAGATCAACATCCACCACAGCAACCCATTATCGATCCTCCAGCAGTTTATCCGAGTCTACCGAGGGAGATTAGAGTTCATCGCAACCATGTGCTAGATAGCATTGTTGATGATGTTCATTATCAGGTGATGATGCAAGGTCAGCTCATTAAGATGATGAGTCATCCATCTTTCATCTCATTGATCGAACTTAAGAAGTTTGAAGATGAAGAAGGAGATGATTATTAGATGATCGCAATGTAAGAGGAGCTGGATCAGTTCAAGCGCAACGATGTTTGGGATCTAGTTCCTAAACCTAAACAGAAATCAGTTATTAGAACCAAATGGGTTTTCAAGAACAAGCTAGATGAAGATGTCTCTATTGTCAGGAACAAAGCTAGGCTTGTTGCGCAAGGCTACAATCAGCAAGAAGGAATTGATTATGATGAGACTTATGCTCCTATAGCCAGGCTTGAAGCAATTCGAATCCTTTTACTTTTGCATCTCATATGAACTTCAAATTATTTCAAATGGGTGTTAAGATCACATTCCTGAATGGATTCATTCAAGAAGAAGTGTATGTTCACCAGCCTCCAAGCTTTGAAGATTCGAAGAATCCTGAGCATGTCTACAAATTGAAGAAGGCTCTTTACAGATTGAAGTAGGTTCCAAGAGCTTGGTATGAGAGGCTGACCAATTTCTTAATCAGAAAAGGCTATGAAAGAGTAAAAGCATATACAACTCTGTTTATCAAGCGAATAAAGGAAGATGTGTTACTGGTCCAAATTTATGTTGATGATATCATATTTGGAGCAACTGATGAGAAGCTGTGCTAGGAATTCAGCAAGTAGATGAAAAGCGAGTTTGAAATGTCGATGATGGAAGAGCCCAACTTTTTCCTTGGTCTTCAAATTAAGCATACTAAAGATGGAATCTTTATTAGTAAAGCAAAGTATGCCAAAGAAGTCCTGACGAAGTTTGACATGGAGTATTCAAAGCCAATGTCCACTCCCATGGCCACTGATACTATCTTAAGTAAAGATGAAGCTAGAAAACCTATAGATAGCAAGTTCTATAGAGAAATCATTGGTTCTCTTCTTTACCTTACAGTTAGTAGGCCAGATATACAGTATTTGTGTACTACTATGCTCGTTATCAACCTGATCCTAGAGAATCTCATTTAGCAACTATAAAGAGAATTCTCAAGTACTTGCAAGGTTCTATTGAAGCAAGTCTGTGGTATCCCAATAGCTTGGATTTCACTCTTAGAGGATTCACAGATGTTGATTATAGATTAGACAAGCTTGATAGGAAAAGCACCATGGGAGGATGCCATTTCCTTGGAGAATGCTTGGTCTCATAGTACAGCAAGAAGCAAACTTCTGTTATGCTGAGTACAGCTAAAGCTGAGTCTATGGCTGCAGGAAGTAGTGTAGCACAACTGCTATGGATCAAGCAGCAACTGGAAGATTATGGTATAAAGTCAAAGTGTCTCAAATTCTACATTTTCAAAAAGAAGCGCTTTTGAAGCTGAACCATCTTCAATGAAACTCATCAATTTACTAAGGCATTTAATCAAGTATTAATCTCAGCGTTAAATCTCATCTTGAGCTGAGAAAGCACCACGCATCATCGCCATCTCAAGTGGTCTATAAAAGTAGAAGGAGATGAAGAGAGAAGGTACTTGCTTTTGCGAATTCAAATTAATTCAGAGCTAAAGAACACTAATTCCTTTCTCTCAGAAATTCATTTACCTTTCTCAAATGGCGATTACCAGAACCACTTTCAAACTTAATACCACAACTATGAAGAAATTCATTATCAACAACGAAGGGAAAATGGAGAAGCTAACTCTGGAAGCGGGAACTCTTTTCACTAAGGTGGATTGGGCTGACAATTTGGATTTTGGCCCTATCTATAAAGTCGATTATGAGAATCTTCTCAGAAATTGGATCATGCATAAGGTCATAAAGTAGCAAAGCCTAAGTTCCTTTCTGCAGATGGAAGGAACTATGATCATTGGGCTGATTAGGGCATTTTACTCTCATCTCTACAATATTTAAGGCCTCAATGATGCCTTATTGGTAGATTTCAGAGATAAATCAACCCTGATTTGCTTAAGGCTAATTGGGAGCATTTTAAACCTGCCTCACAAAGGCACTCAGCTCCGCAGGACTAGTGACGAAGACCTGGTGGCCATCCCTGAAGATTGGGAGATGTTCTCAAGATTTTGGCTATACTCGTTCTGAAAGGCTTATCTTCGTAAACGGTGCCAAAAACTTGTTCCCTACTTTTCTACTGCTAATATAAAAGTTCTTAATATGAACAGGTGTTGTCAGTACCACTTATCAAATAGAAAAATGATGATAACTGCAAGCATACAGTTGCGATGTAGTTTTAAAAGATATCGATCCCATAGGGAAGGAATTCGGTTTTAAGGACCCACTAGAGTTACTGAACAGAAGAAAATAAAATAAATTTAAGGGTTTGGATGATAGACTGATGAATATACAAATGCATGAACAGATTAAAAAAGATGTAAACTATATAGATATTCCCTAAGAACAAGTATAGTAGAGAAAAACATGCAAAATCAACAAGAATATTTCAAATACTAGATAATTTTAACAAACACGGTTCTAGACGCCCAAATATTCAATATTTCACCGCAGAGCAACACATGAAATGACTTTTCTAAATCTACGGTAAACGAATTATGACACTTATGAAAACCTGGATAACAATAATACTATACTTAGTACGGGTCGCTCTCACATAGCCATATTTAGCAAGTTACCACTCCAAAAATGTTGGCTCACTAAACAACGTTATAATCATACATTCAGTGATTATATACAATCTTGTTAACCCCGAAATCACTCTTAAAGTTAACTCAAAAGCATATAACTTGATTAATATAAGAGACGCAAGACAAAATACTCGTTATAACACATAGACATATCTTAAACTTCGAAATAGAAAGTATAACTAGAAAACAAAGTAAAGTTGTAAGGTATGCAAGTGAAAGCTAAAGTTGATCAAACCGTATCCACTCTTTTAATGGGAGTCATCAATTCCTGCAATTCTTTGTGAATATCGAATAAATGAATGTTGAAGAACAGAAACTTTTATTGATAAGTGCTTTGCAATTACACTCATACAACAATCACTCAAATTTGTGGAGAAATCCAATGATCGAAATAAGAATCGAATCACTTATACATTTTTTTAACTAACACTTTAAACGTAGCGAAATCTATACAATTTTCACTCTCTATCTATGTATGCACGCATTCATCACACCATGCACACCATCTACCATACGAAATTGGTTGGTTTGAGACTCTATTTATAGAGTGCGAAGGGTTGCGTCTATCTTAACGAAGAGTTGTGTCCATTGGCGAAGGGTTGCATCACTTAAATGTGATTGGATGCAAGGTTTCATCCTCATCTACAATGGAAAGGCACCTTTTGGTGATTGGATTAGTTCCAAAATGTGTCTTTTCATCTGACAATTAATGGTGGTTGAACGTTCTTATCCGACAGTTGCTAGTTGAGAAGAATTGACTAAAAACCGTCACAAGTCACGAGCGTGACTTACATGTCGCGATCGTGAACATTGGTTTGTAACTTTCTATTTGTGAAGGATGACAAGTCGCGATCGCGAATGGATGTCATGATTATTGATAATTTGGGATTTCTCTTGTATTGGCGGCTACCTTAACATGAGGCATGTTGGTTTTTGAAGTAAAGGTTGAAAATGGTTTAGATTGTAGAAGAATAGAGATGAAAGGATCAGAATTTTAGAAAGCTTTGTAGAAGGTTTTGTTGGTTATGGGTTCAATCTAGACCTTTATATAGAGTTCTAATAGGTCTCTAATTGGTTTAAATAGTCAATATAGTCGTTTTTCCTTCAAACTAGCTGTTAATGGCAGTTTCAGACATCTGTCGCGTGTTATTCGAGATCTACAATTATCATATTCTTCTCCGTGTCTCGATCATGAAGGCTTGTTGCGATCGTGATTTTCTTCAACACAATAACAGAAGGTTTTACTACGTAATGTCACAGGCGCAATCTATAGTCGCTGTAGCGACCTTCTTCAATTCTTCTATTTCTTTAATTTTTAGACTTAGTCTTAGAAAAACATACATGTTAAATAAATAATAAATATTTACTATTTTCATACCTAGAATTATTTATGGTGAAGATAGTAATTGAACAACAACGTTTTGTTGTTCAAATTTATTTTCATACTTAACATACATTAACAAACATACAATTAAACAAACAAACCAACCAACAAACAAACAACAAAATGTACAAAACCCTAGACCTAAGTGAAAAGCGAATAATTATTCGGAGGAAATCGATTCTATCAACAAGTCAATCTTATAATAAGATTCCCATATATCTCGCTCGACGTCAAACATCAGCGTATGAATATCATCGATTTTCCTATGAATTGAGATTTTCGCCTCCATAAGTTCGTTCAACCTTCCTTGGAGGTTGGTTGCTTTTCATTCTTCTTCCCTTGCAATTTCCCTTTCTCTTTTTCTGCCAGCTTCCACTCTCTCCTTCCGTGATTTCCAATCATGAATGATTCTATTTTCTCCAATGCACTTTACCAAAAATCCATACTCGAAAAATAATTCCATCATTAAATGGAATCTTATCTTAATCGTTAAAGATTTCAGTGGAATTGGGCATTCTCCCAATCTGTCTCAACAGATTTGCCATTGTTCAACACCCATATTCTATCATTCCGGGATTTTGTGCAGTAGACATAAGTGTCTCCATCATTATCCCCGAAACATCAATAAGTGTCCCATTCCAAATTGCTTCCATCACAAACAATTGTTCAGGAATGATAAGATCGAAACTTGACTTACCAAACAACGCACCACTCAAGTAAAAGTGCAATGCGAGCAAACAAGGATCACGAAACCACTGGCTATAGGTAGATGCTTGTTTAAACTCAGTTTGGCTAGTCAGGCGGTTCCATATCGGTAAAGGATCCCATCCAGGAAGCATCTTGTTGTAGCAATCCTTTGGAAATCCCATATATTTATCCAGTACTTTCCTTGTCAACTTGTATTCTTTTCCATGATGATGATAATCCAGGCAATTTTCTTATCATTCTTCCATGCCAATGTTACCAACATCTCCATACAGTTTTCCACACTATTCCCCAGAGACATGTTTGAATAAATGACAAAGTTTAGAATTATGAGATAATACATTACCATGTCATAAACCCCAAGATTGATGAAACTGTTCTTATGAATGGTGTAGGAACTTTTGTATTCAACATCCTTGATTATCTCATAATGATCTCCTTCTTCACGAGAACGGACCGGAAATGGTGCCTCATACCATTCTTGTAAGTTTGATGGAGGACTAGGCTGGATTTATTTGTTTGAACCATTTTGGAATGAAAGAATTTTTGAAAGTAATGATATGGCTTCAGATTTGGAACTGAATTGTGATTGAAAAGGTAAGAAATTCAGATCTCAGAAGTGAGAAAAGATGAAAACTCGCACATCAATTTATAGAGTTTAGAGGAATGACCATCCAACAACTGCTAAACTTCTGCAGTTTTCGAACAAGTCGCGATCGTGATTATATGTCGCAATCGTGACTTACTAGAATTGAGAAATAGAAAGTTTTGTTAAGGGATTCACGAGCGCAATATGGGGTCGCAAATGTGAATAGGAAAAATAGAAGAAAATCTTATATTTATCGAGAATTTAGATGTAATAATATGACGTATCACCTCCAAGATGATTATTTCATATTCTTTTTCACATCCAAGTTAGGATAAATAAATTGTACAGTGTAGAAAACAAACAAATAGATATAATTGGAAAATGTACAATACTCTCCCAGTAATTTGATCTTCAAAACACACTTGCCTTCCCTGGTAACAGCGCTAAAAACTTATTCGCAAGATTTTGGCTATACTCATTCCGAAAGGCTTATCTTCGTAGAAGGTGCCAAAAACTTATTCCCCACTTTTCTACTGATAATATAAAAGTTCTTAATATGAACATGTGTTGTCAATGCCGCTTATCAAATAGAAAAATGATGATAACTGCAAGCATACAGTTGTGATGTAGTTTTAAAAGATATCGATCCCACAGGGAAGGAATTCGGTTCTAAGGACCAACTAGAGTTACGGAATAAAAGAAAATAAAATAAATTTAGGGTTTGGATGATAGATTGATGAATATACAAATGCATGAACAGATTAGAGAAGATGTAAACTATATAGATATTCCATAAGAACAGGTATAGTAGAGAAAAACATGCAAAATAATCAAGAGTATTTCAAATACAAGATAACTTTAACAAACATGGTTCTAGATGCCCAAATATTCAATAATTCACCGCAGAGCAACACATGAAATGACTTTTCTAAATCTAGGGTAAATGAATTATGACACTTATAAAAACCTAGATAACAATAATACTATGCTTAGTATGGGTCGCTCTCACAGATCCAGTGATTATATATAATCTTGTTAACCCCGAAATCACTCTTAAATTTAACTCGAAAGCATATAACTTGATTAATATAAGAGACACAACATGAAATACTTGTTTTGACACATAGACATATCATAAACTTTAAAATAAAAAGTATAAGTAGAAAACAAAGTAAAGTTGTAAGGTATGCAAGTGAAAGCTAAAGTTGATCAAATCGTATCCACTCTTTTAATGGGAGTCGTCAATTCCGGAAATTCCTATGTCTACTTTGAATTCGGTCTCGACTAGTATAGAAACTCCGCTAGGATGCTATTCTTTGTGAATATCGAATAAATGAATGTTGAAGAATAAAAACTTTTATTGATAAGTGCTTTGCAATTACACTCATACAACAATCGCTCAAATTTGTAGAAAAATTCAGTGATTGAAATAAGAATCGAATCACTTATACATTTTTCTCACTAACACTTTAAATGTAGTGAAATCTATACAATTTTCACTCTCTATCTATGTATGCATGCATTCATCACACCATGCACACCGTCTACCATACGAAATTGGATGGTTTGGGACTCTATTTATAGAGTGCGAAGGGTTGTGTCTATCCAAACAAAGAGTAGTGTCCATTGGCGAAGGGTTGCATCACTTCAATATGATTGGATGCAAGGTTTCATCCTCATCTACAATGGAAAGGAACCTTTTCATGATTGGATTACTTCCAAAAGGTGTCTTTTCATTTGACAATTGATGGTGGTTGATCGTTCTTATCAGGCAGTTGGTAGTTGAAAAGAGTTGACCAAAAACCGTAATAAATCAGGAGCGTGACTTACATGTTGCAATCGTGAACATTGGTTTGTAACTTTCTGTTTGTGAAGGATATAAGTCGCGACCGTGAATGGGTGTCACAATCGTGACATGTGCTTTTCTTCATTATTCTTCTTTGCAACTTTGCCAATCTCTGACAACTTTAATCCTAAGCCAATTCCTTATGTTCCACGCATCTTTTGCACCTTTTTCACTCTTTTCAAATAGAATTCCATCTTTGATCATTTTACTCCCATGATTCACCTAGTTTCTGCACTTACAAAAAAACAACTACATACCATGTGAAATCTTTTATATGAAGTATAAAATGACTCTAAACCATATCGTTTTATAAGTAAAAAAATCATGATAATAAGTGTAATTATACACTTTTCAAGAGCTCCCCTCCAACTACTTTTCTAGGGAGATAGCGGCAAGCAGGATGAGCTGGACCATGAGAGCATGCCATGAGCTAGTAGTCAAGCTGCTGCTACCAAAAACTAGATTAGTGTCCAGCTGCACCCACTTTGAGAGGTGTGTGGTCTACCATATGGTAGAGGGTAAGAGGCTCAATTAGACTGTGGTGATCCTTCACCACTTGACAAAGCTGACTACTGTTTACCACTATGGTTACCTCATTACGGAATTGATGAGGGTGGTGAAGGTGGACATAGCTCAGTTTTTGGGGGATTCCAGTGACACAATGCTACCGATGAAGAAGAAGCTTGATCTCACTCCCTTCACCAAGCTGTGCCACGATCAGGTGCATACTAGGTACAATAAGTTGCAACAAAAGCGCAAGCTTAAGTGCATACCAATAGTAGTACCTGTGGACATCTCGAAGGAAGAAGAAGATAGATTTATGGTGGACTTCGACAGAAGTGAGGACTTTAACGACCATCTACCAATCTCCAGCATTTTGGAGCAAGTCACCACCACCGCTTCTTCTCCCAAACCAAAGGCTACCTCTTCTAAAGCTCATAAGAAGAGCCAAGCCAAGCTAAAATTCAATGAAATCCCTACTCAACCCCAACGTCAAAGGAGGAAAATGAAGGCCAAGATGTGCACTCAGAGAGAGGCTGAGGCTAAGCTTCAAGTTGAGCAACAAGCTGAGGAGAAAGAGGATGAGATTGAGGCTGAGGAAACCTACGCCAAAGAAAGCGCAAATTGGTAATATCTAAAGAATCAGAGAAGTGGGGCAAGGCCAAGAAATGAAGGATGAGGATACTATGAGTCCTAGAGCTACCACTGAACTAAACGAAATAGTTGCTAAAGCTAAGGGCACTCAGCGAAAGCGATCTACCACCAACTAGCCCATGCAGAAGAATGTATAGGTGGTGAGCAATGATGAGGATGTTGGAGCAACCTTCAATTTTATTCAGGATGAGTCTGATATTCCTGATCCCAACATCCCCATACCCAATTCTACTAAAACTGAGGAAACCTCTACTCAGTTTGAGATACCTCAAGCTGACCCATCCTTGGGTCAAACAGCTAACCAAGAGGTGCCTCTAAATCCTACCCCAATTTCTTCTGTAAATCCTCAACCTAATTCTTCTGTAACACCCCGGTTCCTACTCCTGTAGAAATTGAAATACCTTACATTGTAAGTTCTCCTCCTCTTTCAAATACTGTAAATTCCTCTATAATCATACCTTCTTCTCCTATTAATAACTAAAATACACCAGTAAATATCCCTTCTTCTCCTACCAAAAGTCATGATTCTATCTCTCCCCAATCTTCTCTTGGTAAATAATATTCAACTTCTCCTTCTTCTCTTCCCCAAACACAAACACATACCTGTACAGCTATCATACCTTCCATTTCTCCCAAAAGATTAAAACCATTCCCCTTACTTCTTCAAATGTACAAACTTCTAAACCTACCCCCTCTTTAAAACCATCCTCTACCCCTCTAACCCCTCTAGTTAGGGAAGTTCCTAATGCTGAGAACCCGCTCAGCAAGGAAATACAAGTGGTTAGAATATTGAGGTAAATTTTACCGACCCGATATTTTCACAAAAAAACCTTGATGGACCACGCCTTTCATCCTAGTGCGCTCTCGGCCCATCGAATCCTTTTCATCCGCTCACATTGCGCTTGATAAATAAAGCTCTATTTACTTTACATTTTACATAACCTTACTGAGTAAAAAGTTAATAAGTCTCCCATACCAAGCGCAAGGCACCTGATTCAAACCATACAAAGCTTTCTTCAACTTGTAGACATGATCTGGAAACTTTGGATCTTTAAAACCAGGGGGTTGGTGCATATGAACTTCTTCTTGAATAAGGTCGTTCAGAAATGAACTTTTTACATCCATTTAAAATAACTTGAAATTCATATGTGATGCAAAATGTAAAGAATTCGAATAGCTTCAAGATGAGCTACTAGTGCAAAGGCTTCAACATAATCAATTCCTTCTTTCTAATTTTAGCCTTAAGTTCCTAATCTAGCTTTGTTGTGAATGACATTGCCAAACTCATCAAGCTTGTTCTTGAATACCCATTTGATACCAATAATTGATTTTTAGTTGAGTTTAGGAACCAATTCCCGATCTTCATTTCTTTTAAAATGGTCTAGCTCAACTTGCATTGATATAATCCAATTGTCATCGAATTCAACATCTTCAAATTTCTTTGGTTCCAGGAGGGAAATAAAGACTGAATGACTCATCATCTTATTGAGTTCACCACTCGTCCTAACTGGATTTTGAATATTGTCAATAATGTTTCTAGTTTGATAATTCTTCAAGACTTTAATTTCTCTTTATAGATTTGGTTAAGGTTATTGAATCTCCAATACCAGTTACGGATGAGGCAGATCAACTTCATCAAAATTAATAGACTGATCTTGGTCTGCAACTAGTTCTTTTAGTTCCTGATTCTCTTACATGCATTGAGTTATTGATCTTGGGCCTATTGGCTGCTACAACATCCTCACCATCTTCATCTCTTGATCTTCGCCTTTCTTCAAGATGACCTTCATAAACTAATATGCATAGATTATTCAAGAAGATTAGTCCTCTTCACATAGACTTTATATGCTCTACTAGTTGTTGAGTAACCCATTAAGATTCCTTCATCAGCTTTAGGGTCAGATTTGGCTTGCTGCTCCTTAGTTTTAAGAATGTTACACTTGAATCTAAAAGATCTGAGATGCCCAACTTTTGGCTTTCTCACTTTCAGAAGCTCATAAGGTGTTTTATCAAAAATATGACAAATTAGCACCCTATTAAGAATATAGCTAGTTGTGTTGACAACTTCTCTCCAAAAGTACTTTGGTAGATTTTTGTCACTCAGCATCCATATAGCCATCTTTACAATGGTTTTGTTCTTCTTTTCTACAATCTCTTGTTGCGGTGTGTAAAGAGATGAGAAATTAAGATCAATTTCATTCCTTGAAAATAATTCTTCAAAGAACATATTTTCAATCTCTTTTCCACGGTCGCTTGATCTTAGAGATTCTCATTCCTTATTCATTCATAATTTGATTCGACAGAGTAGAAAAGAACTTGAAAGTTTCATCCATATTGGTTAGGAAAGTTACCCAAGTGAATCGAGTGAAATCATCCACAACTACAAGAGTGAATCTTTTATTACCCAGGCTCATCGGTTGAACTAGGCTAAAGAGATCCATATGCAAAAGCTCTAATGGATTTTTTGAAGAGATTTCCTTCAAAGATTTGAATGATTTGTGAAACTTCTTTCCATATTGCCATGTTGAACATAGCTTGTCATTTTCAAAACCTATGGAAAGAAGACCAATTACTAGTTATTTCTTCACCATCTTTGATAAATTGTTCATGTGAATATGGTCAAGTCTCATGTTTTATAACAAAGAATTTTCATTTGCAGACATTGCTTGATTTAGGGGATAAATCAATCATATAGATATTGTAGATTTTAGGAGCATAAATAATCATTGAACCAGTCTTGATATCAATCACCGAACATCTTATAGACATAATGTATGCCCCTAGAGGCAATTAGGGCGATGTCTTAATTAGTTATAGCGTAAAAATAGTTTCGAATTATTATTAATAATAATTATGACATCTTTGTTGCTTATCAGTGTTTTTCAATTTATTTATCTCACCAGTATCATATATGTATAGTATTATATATATGCGCATTGATAAGACAAAATCTGTGACTACTTCACAGCGTAGAAGTGCGAGGATATAGTGGGAGCTATGTGGTGTGAGAACTGCACATGCATATTACTATGAATAGTCTAAATATCCTTAGTCATAATTTCATTGAGACTGGACATCAATGGAATGCACAGACTAGCATGTGTAGGCGTACTCCTTGGATTAGATCTAAGTAACCGATTTCACAAGCTGAAGGTGGTACCATGAGTTAACACATGAATGTATTCGGGTAATACATTGGAGATCACTATAAGATAGACACTCGGAAATAACTATAGCCATGTGTTGGTGTCATGTCTTATTGCAGTAGAAGTACAAGTATCCTCAGACCTGAGATACCGGTTATCTTATGTAGGAGTTGCTATGCTTTGGGTCATACTTATTCATACCCTGGCGATCAGGATGACACGGGTGATAACGGATATAGTGATGATCACATGTTGGTAAGCTATGTAATCAAGATGGGATCTATCACTCCTAATATAGTGATATAATGGGAGATGTACCTTAGGGCCCCTTATTGAAGTGATACACTCATAAACCTCTAATCAGAATATAAGATTGATAAAATAGGTTTTAGTCAATCTTGATACATAATGGATGAGTGGTTTTCTTTCTGAACAAATCTAATTTCAGGATAGCTACAGCTATTACATGAGCTGACACTTAATCCAAAAACTGGATGGTACTTAACTTGATGAAAGGAGTATATTGTATTGGATCCTACTGCAAAACCGGATCAAATCACAAGCACGTGACGTTCCAAGTACCGGGGGATCATATGCCTTTTCTAGAAAGACCATTTGATCGTCTAGAGCTATCAGTTTCCATATCGATCTGGAACATTGAGCTTAAAGGTTCCCGAATGGGAAGCCAAGTTTAGATTAACCTCTTAGCAGCTCAATATTTGGGGATCCTATGAGGTCAAACACTTTGGGTCTTTACTGGACTAAGTAAAGAACCTATAAACTAGGTTTATGCTAAAAATATTTATTTGTCGAATTCGTTAGAAAAATTATTAATTGGTTGGACCAAATTAACAATTAAACAGAATTGAGAGAAAAAAAGGGAAAAATGCATGGAGTGGAGTAAGGGAATTTTTTCCTTTGTGAGTGGGCCCCAAAAGAACACGGGATGTTCGGAGTGGGGCTTGCGCGGTTGCCTTGCGGGCTGCTAGTGAGCAGGGAAATCTTGCTCGCGCTAGCGGGCTGCAAGCTCACAAGGGTAGCGTTTGCGTAGGCTACACGCAAGCCTGCAAGCTTGGGCTTGCGGGATGGCCTGCAAGCCCAGTTTGCAACATAAGGCAAGCTTGTTAGGGCTTTCCTTGTAGAGGCAACCGCGGGTTAGCTCGCAGGTCCAAGTGACCCGTGCAGCTAACCCGCATATGGGATGGGAATATTCCCATCCCACATAGAGTTTTAGGGTGAGTCTAATACTCCCCAATTTCCCTATATATAGGCCTCCCATTCTCTTTATCCTACACACTTCAGCTCAGCTTTTCTCTTTGAGTTCGACATCTCTTTCTTCATTCGTTATGAGAAATCCTTCATGAGTTTCTCCAAACAATGAAGAATTTCTTTAGAAGGCTCTTTCTATTTGAATAGAGTCTTCTTAGTTTATATTTCGGTTTGGTTTTCGAGCAGTC
Source organism: Euphorbia schlechtendalii (assembly GCA_949673415.1). Classification (NCBI taxonomy): domain Eukaryota; kingdom Viridiplantae; phylum Streptophyta; class Magnoliopsida; order Malpighiales; family Euphorbiaceae; genus Euphorbia; species Euphorbia schlechtendalii. The sequence continues at coordinate 19,965 of CATIWQ010037486.1, forward strand.
TAGCAGCTGCTATCTACTAATGGGTTCTATCTCTACGAGGTTTTGGTCAGTGAAGATCCCTATGGATCAATCATAGAGGCTATCCTAGTTTGCAGGCTCATACTAACGAAATTCTGCAGAATTGCTCTGAGGGAACGCCGCACCCAAAAGAGAGAAAGTGAAGCACGCGTCAACTGGTCATGTCCTAAACTTATATGCTAGGTTTCTTTTATAAGTTTTATGAACCTATCAGCATCTATGGAATATTTTAACTTAGATTATATCGATCATGGTATGTTTAGGGGATCCTTTAGGCTAACTTTAAGTTTTGAAATTCCGCCTTGCTATGTTGCATGTTCAATAACTGTCTTAATTAACCAGCAGTGGTATTAGAACCTTTCTTAATTATAATATGTTAAAATTATATATTCTATGAATTGATTAAAGTATGTTATGCATGTCTTAGATTTCAATTCCTATTATAGAAAATGAAGTGATAACTAGATTAAGGTTTTGCTCAAACTTAGTCTAGGTGATTATCATATAAATTAGCAATGTTTTACCATGAGTGTAAATGCTTTAATTGAGGGCCGTCCCGTTCTTCACTCAATTAAAGAATGAAATCTTTAAATCATAGTTATCCATGGTACAACAAATCGAAATGCCCGTGGTTATGTTGGCAACGATTGGACTTGGATGCTCATTCACTCTAAGGGGGCCTCTCCTACCTAGAAATCTCCATCGGTATTAGATTCAAAAGTACCCAAGGGACTTTTATGACTTAGTTGATTTCTAGTATGGGAAATGGATTTCGCATATAGTTTTACAAACGTGGTTTAAGTTATTAAATTAAAACTTATAGACATAGGTGCAATAACTTAAACATGGACCTTGTTTGTTTTACATGCTATGTGGATTCTTTGCATAATAGAATGATTATGATATACCAGTCCTGAGCATGTTCCCTTAGAGTTAATAATTCCAAATAGCCTAGAATTATTATTTTCATAATTTATATCCATCGTATAAAACCTAGACTAGGGCGAGACCAGCAACACTAATAAAATCCCTACAACAATAATAAGGCTGCAAATAGTCTTCCAGTAATAAGTCATGATACGAACCTTATTAACGGATGTAAGCACATGTACAACATGCCTTCCCTTAACATGTGTTTGGTCATGAGACTAGATGGGGTTAATGCCTTATCCAAAATGGGTTAGTTGTCCATATCATTAGAGATAATGCCAGATTGGAGACACATTTGAGGAGTCGTACAATTGGGTATGCACATCTCGAGAAAGAGAACTTAAATGGATAAGCAATTGCATGAGATGCAAATGGACAGGTTCTAACCATGGTTATCTTGTTATGGCTTGACCTGCTATAGTGGGGGTCATGATGAGTGGCTATGGATGCTACCTACTAAGAAAAATTGGTTGAACCAAATTTCCCCTAATTTAAATAGAAAGGGCTATTTGAATGTTGAGAAAATAGTAGGAATTATGTGTTTAATTAAAGACCTTATATTAAATGCATGTACATATACTAATGTCCAAACAAATTATATCTTATATCTAGGTTGAACATGATCATTAACGAAAATACTCGCATTGACATCGATCCTCTTATTGACATAAAATAAGATGTTTATAACTTCAATGAGTGGTTTGAGACTGTTAGAGGAGTTCTTAACAACTACTACCCGGATTATGTTTTGACTGATCCTAGTCCCAAACATCCTGGCAAGAATGCTTTTGCATGAGAGATGAATGATTATGAGGAGCACAAGGGAAACTGTGAATTTATCACAAAACTCATGTTAGACCACATACTCCCAAAGTACATACTAGTGTACAAAGGGTTGGATCTCTCAACCATGATTCATCATCTCAAATCGATGAAAAGTTTTGAAGATGAACTATTCCATAGTAGATTGCGGGAGACACCTCAGCAATAGAGTTGGTTATGAACATTTATGATAACTCGGAGAAATTGAGAGAGTTGGGAGCTGAGTATAGTGAACAGTCTTTAAGGGAAATGGTATTGAGGGTATTACCCAATATATATGATTCCTTTAAAAAGATGCTCAAGGAGTGTTCTCTCAACTGTACCTTGACCCAACTTATGAACTTGCTAGAAATTTATGAGATTGAGTTTAGATATAAACTCAAAGACAAAAAAAGTGCTGATGACCTTAAGTTGAAGAAACTAAAAGGTTTAAAAGTCAAAGGAAAGGCATGAGAAAGTTAGAATTGAAGAGGGGAAATGTTTCTCTTGAAACAAGCTCATCGGATGATGATAGTTATGGCTCGAATATCTGGAGGTATGTTCATGATAGAGAATTTCTCTACAGTTTCCTATGAGTCTACTTGGGTATTGGATACTAGTTGTGGTACTCATATCTGTACTTCTATGCCTTGACTGCGGAACAGTAGGAGGCTTACAAAGAGGGCAATGGACCTAAGATTGGGAAATGGAGCACGGGTTGCTACAACAACTGTAGGGGCATATAGCCTTCATTTTCCCAGTGGCCTAGTTTTATTTTTGAACAATTGCTATTATATTCTTGATGTCACTAAGAATATAATTTTTTATGCGCGTTTAGCAACAGAGGGATTTGAAATTTTATTTTATAATTATAAATGTCAAATTCGACTTGATAATGTTCTTTATGCTTGTGGAATATCTGTTGATGACATTTATGTTCTAGATACTAAAACTAAAACTCTAAACATGAACATTGTTAAGAAATCAAGATTGGATAATGAGAAATCCTCATACTTATGGCACTATCGTCTAGGCCATATAAATGAGACTCACTTAACTAAGTTACACAAATGTTGAGACTTAGGCCCATTGGAATGGGAATCCTATGGTGTGTGCGAACCTTGTTTAAAGGGGAAGATGACTAAGAAAGCTTTCAAAGGAAAGGGTCAGCATGCCACTAGTACTTTGGAAATAATATATTCCGATGTATATGGTCTAATGAGTGCTAAGACACATGAGGGTGTAATCTACTTCATAACCTTTATCGACGATTACTAGCGATGTGGTTATTTGTACCTTATGAGGCACAAGTCTAAGAGTTTTGAGAAATTTAAAGAGTTCAAAACCAAAGTAGAGAAACAGCTTGGGAAAAGTATCAAGGCCCTTATATCTAATCGAGGTGGTGAATACTTAAGCCAAAAGTTTCAGGATTATCTAAGGGATAATGGTTTTCCAGTGGACACCTCCTTATACACCCCAACATAATGGAATGTTAAAAAGGAGGAATCGAGCCCTACTCGATATGGTTTGGTCCATGATGAGCCAAGCAAAACTCAGCAGATCCTTTTGGGGTTATGCACTTGAGAGTGCAGTTTATATTCTAAATAGTGTGCCCTCTAAATCAATTGATCAAACTCCATACAAATTATGGTATGGTAAGAAACCTGCTCTTTCTCACATGAGAGTTTGGGGATATCCTGCTTACAAAAAGAGGATGACTTCATATAAGTTGGGTGCTAAGTTAGACAGGTGTCTGTTTGTAAGTTACCCTAAGGAGACTATGGGGTATACCTTCTATGATCACAAGGAATAAAAAGTCCTTGTTTCCAAAATGCTTAATTCCTCGAGAAGGAGCATATACTTACAAAAGCTAGTGGGAGCAATCTTGAGTTAGGCCCTCAAGAAGATCAAGCAGACAATCAACATACCATTCCTACACCTATTACACAAGATAGTGTAAACATGAAATAGCCTACTATAACACCAACATGGCATAGGTCAGGCTGGGCTCTAATCGCTCTCAAGCAATACGAGTTTCTCATTACTGATGATAAACATCTCTTCCTTATGGAAGATGATGAGCCCAGGACTTACAAGGAGGCAATGGAAGGCTCAGAATCTAACAAATGGTTTACAGCCATGAGGTTAGAGATGGACTCCATGTAAGAAAATCAAGTTTGGAGCTTGATTGATGCTCTAAATAGGATTAGGCCCATAGGATGCAAGTGGGTTTTCAGAAGAAAATAGACAAGGACGGTAACATAGTTACCTATAAAGCAAGGCTGGTTGCAAAAGGTTACAATAAAATAGAAGGCATTGACTATGATGAAACCTTTTCACCGGTAACCATGCTAAAGTCTATCAGGATGCTCCTTTCCATCGCCACTCATTACTATTATGAGATTTGGCATATAGATGTGAAAACAGCATTCCTTAAGGGGAATCTGGATAGGGATGTGTATATGGCACAACCCCGAGAGTTTTACATCTAATGATGGCTCGAAGGTATGCAAGTTGCAAAATTCCATTTATGGACTTAAGTAAGCATCAAGGATTTGGAATATTAGGTTTGACGAGACAATCTGAGAAATTAGTTTTGTGTCAAATGCTAATGAGCCTTGTATATATAAGAAGGCTAGTGAGAGTGCGGTCATTGACCTTGTATTATATATCGATGACATATACTAATAAGAAACTGTATTCCTTTTCTTCAAACAGTTAAATCATGGTTTCCAAAGAAGTTCTCCATGAAAGACCTTGGAGAGGCAACTTTTATACTTGGTATAAAGATATACCGAGATAGATCTAGATGGCTACTAAGTCTTTCACAAAGTACATAAATAGACAAGGTTTTGGCTAGATTTAACCTTGAGCAGTCAAGAAAGGGTTGTCTTCCCATGTCTCACGAGATTAACCTTTCTAAATTTGTGTCCGAGAACACAAGAGGAGAGACTGTGCATGAATGGAATACTCTATGCCTTAGCGATAGGATCCATTATGTATACTATGGTATGTACTCGGCCTAACATCTCACATGCGTTGAGCCTCACAAGCAGATTTCAATCTGACCTAGGTGAGATGCACTAGATGGCCATTAAAACTATCCTTAAGTACTTACGTAGGATTAAGGATATGTTTTTAGTATATAGAGAAGGTGATCTTTGTTTGGAGGGATACACTGACATGAGTTTTCTGTTTGACAGGGATGATTATAAGTCCTAGTCGGGGTATGTGTTTATGTTAAACGGAGGGGTAGTTGTTTGGAAAAGTTTCAAACAAGATAAAACTGCCGATTCAAACTCAAAATCTGAGTATATAGCTGCTTCAGAAGCGGCTAAGCAAGATGTTTGGCTTAAGGGATTTATTGGTGATCTCTATGTGGTGTCTAGCATTGTAAATCCAATAGTGGTCTATTACTATAACAATGGGGCTATTGCTCAAGTAAAGGAACCACGGTCTCGTCAGAGAAATGGACATGTAATCACAAAGTACAATCTCATTCAGGAAAAAGTAGCCAGGAAAGATATAGATTTAGAATACATCCCAACGGATCAGAATCTAGCGTATGGGCTAACTAAGCCACTAACTCAAGTTAAACATGACTAGGATGTTAACGAGTATGGCATGAAGCACATGGGTAATTGGCTCTAGTGCAAGTGGGAGATTGTTAGATATAATTTATGCCCTAGAGGTAATTAGGTTGATATGTCTTAATTAGTTATAATGTACAAATGGTTTCAGATTATTATTAACAATAGTTAAGGCATCTTTGTTTCTTATCAGTGTTTTTCAATTGATTTATCTCGCTAGTATCATATATGTATAGTTTTATATAAATACTCATTGATAAGACAAAGTCCGTGACTACTTCATATCGTAAAAGTGCAAGGACATAGTGGGAGATATGTGGTGTGAGAACTGCACATACATGAAACTATGAATAGTCTAAATATCCCTAGTCATGGTTTCATTGAGACTGGACATCAAAGGAATGGATAGACTAGCATGTGTACGCCTACTCCTTGGATTAGATCTAAGCAGTCAATCTCATGAGCTGAAGGTGGTACCTTGAGTTAACACATGAATGTATTTGGGTAATACATTGGAGACCGCTATAAGATAGACACTCAGAAATAACTATATCCATGTGTTGGTGTCATGTCTTATTGCAATAGAAGTATAAGTATCCTCAGACCTGAGATACTAGTTACCTTATATAGGAGTTGCTATACTTTGGGTCATACTTATTCATACCATGGTGATTAAGATGATACGGGTGATTGCGGGTATAGTGATGATCATATGTTGGTAAGCTGAGTAGTCAAGATGGGATCCATCACTCCTAATATAGTGATATAATGTGAGATGTACCTTAGGGCCCCTTGTTGAAGTGACACACTCATAAACCTCTGATCAGGGCATAAGATTGATAGAACGGGTTTCTAGTCAATCTTGGTATATAATGGCTGAGTGGTGTTCTTCATGAACAAGTCTAATTCTAGGATAGCTACGACTATTACATGAGCTGACACTTAATATGAGCTTAATAAAATGGATGGTACTTAAACTTATGGAAGGAGTATATTGTATTGGTTGCTACTGCAGAATTGGATCAAGTCAAGAGTACATGACGTTCCAAGTATCGAGGGATCATATGCCTTTGCTAGAAAGCCCATTTGATCATCTAGAGCTATCGGGTTCCATATCGGTCTGGAACACTGAGCCTAAAAGTTCCTAGATGGGAAGCCAATTTAGGTTAACCTCTAGCGACTCAATACTTTGGGATCCTATGAGGTCACACAGTTTGGGTCTTTACCGGACTAAGTAAAGAACCTAAAGACTGGGTTTATACCGAAATATTTGTTTGTTGAATTCATTAGAAGAATTATTAATTGGTTTGACCAAATTAATAATTAAAGGGAATAAAGAGAAAAATAGAGAAATTGCACGGAGCGGAGTAAGGGAATTTTTCCCATTGCGAGTGGGCCCTAAACAAACATGGGATGTTTGGGATGGGGCCTGCGCGGCTGCTCCGCAAGCTGAAAAGGTCGCGGGCTGCTAGAGCACGGGGAAAGCCCACTCGAGCTAGTGGGCTGCAGGTCCGCAAGCATTGCCCTTGGTAGTGCCTTCGCACAAGCTTGTAAGCTTGGGCTTATGAGAAGGCCCATAAGCTTGGGCTTGCAGGAAGGTATAAGGCATGCCCTCTAGGGCTTACTATGTGGAGGTAGCCGCGAGTTAGCCCGTGGGTCCAAGTGACCCGCGCGGCTAACCTGCATGTGGGATGGGAATATTCCCATCCCGCATAGAGTTTTAGTAGGAGTCTAATACTCCCCCTTTTCCCTATATATAGGCCTCCCATTCTCTTTATTCTACACACTTCAGCTTAGCTTTTTCTCTCTGAGTTTAACATCTCTTTCTTCATTCATTGTTCGAGATCCTTCACGAGTTTCTCCAAACAATGAAGAATTTTTTTAGAAGGCTCTTTCTATTCGAAGAGAACCTTCTCGGTTTATATTTTCGGGTTGATCTTCAAGCGGTCTAGCAGCTGCTGTCTACTAACGAGTTCTACCTCTACGAGGTTTTGGTCTGTGAAGATCCATGTGGATTAATCATAGAGGCTATCCTAGTTTGGAGGCTCGTGCTAACGAAGTTCTGCCAAATTGCTCCAAGGGAACGCCACATCCAAAAGAGAAAGTGAAGCATGCGTCAACTGGTAACATCCTAAACTTATATGCTAGGTTTCTTTTATAAGCTTTATGAACCTATCAGCATCTATGGAATGTTTTAACTTAGATTATATCAATCATGACATGCTTAGGAGATCCTTTAGGTTAATTTTAAGTTTTGAAATTCTGTATTGCTATGTTGCATGTTCAATAATTATCTTAATTAATCGTCACATCCAACTAAATCAAAAGTAACTCTTCTGACTTTATCACATAGTTGAGAAACACTCAACATGTTGAACTTTAGGCCTTTGGCGAGGGAAATATCTTCAATGGAAGGGATAACTCTAACTATTTCATTTCCCACTATCTTGTTTTTTTTTTGTCACCACCACTGACACTTCCATTTCTCTTTTTCTCCAATGTGATGAATTTCTTTTCATCACCATTCATATTCCTCGAGCAACCACTATCCAAATACCACATCCTTAAGTCACTATTAGATCTCATGCTCACTTGCAAAAGAATAAAATTTTCTTAGGTATCCATGTCTTTTGGTTAGGTCATCCCTTATTAATGGTGTTTTTTTACTCCGGTCATACTCATCATAATAACCACTTTTATGTCTACACAATGTTGTGACATGTCATGCCTTATCACAAAATCCACATGCTGATTTTGTTTCATGTCTACTCACTTTCTTCTTTTTGGTAGATATCTTACCAAAAATATGTGAGTGGTTATTCAAAGTAGTATTGTTGTTTGGAGGAGGATCTCATACCTTTTTCAAAGTTGTTACCTCAATGGGGTTCTCTTCTAATTTCTTAGAGAGAAGGTTGTCATGCTCATCATGATACTCAGCCTTTTCTAAAAGATGATGAATATTAAGTATTAAGGAAGCATTAGTGTCTTTCAAATACTCACATATCCTAACTATCTCTTTGACAAATTTACCTGACTTTTTTGTTAGCCTGATTACATCATAGAATACCTTAGCAATTTTATCAATTAACGAATGAGGTTGAGTACTTACCTCAGTGTAATTTTCCTCTTCAGTTTCTTCATCACCATCTTGGTCAGTGTTTCCTTTAGACTTTGAAGTGGATATTAAGTTCTCATTGGGCTTGTCATCTATCACCATAAGATAAATGTTGGCAGAATCAGTTTCATCTTTATCGGAAGAAGAATTCTCTAGAGTCAGATTTGCTCCAAATGGTAGCATGCACTTCTTCTTTCTTGCCAAACTTCTTGTACATGTCTTTCTTTGATTTAGAACGGGTAGACTAAATGAGCCCCTTTTCTCCAAAACTAATGCACTTAATATCTTTGTTATATTCATTCTTGAATTTTTCATCTTTGTCCTTTCTTTGCTTTTGTTTGGAAATTTTCTTTTTAAACTCTCCATCTTCCTTCATAAAGCACTTGAATTTTTTGTTAGCAGCTCCCTGTTCTCATTAGAGTCAACTTCATCTTCATCGTTGTATGAGTTAGCTTTGAGAATAATTACCTTTGATTCCTTCTCTTTACTTTTATTCTTCTTGTTATCCTTATCATATTTCTTTATAGACATTTCTTGGTTGAGCAGAGTTCCCATTAGTTCATCAATCTTGTAAGTTTAAATATCATGAACGTCCTTAATCACACTCTTCTTTCCATTCCTCTATTTGGTGAGATTTCTCAAAATCTTCTTGACCATATCTTATTCATTATAGCTCTTTCCAAGCCTTTTTAGTTCTTTAATTATGTTCACAAAGCTAGTTATCATGCTTTGAACACTTTCATTAAGCTCCATTTTTGGAAAAGCTCATACTCTTTTATCATCATGTTGATCTTGGTCTCTTTCACCTTATCAGCCCCCTCTTAAGTGACTTCTAACTTCTTTCATATTTTTTGTAATGTTTCGCAACCTAATATACAGTTAAATTTTGAAACATTTAGAGCATAGTGTAAGTAATTAATGGCTGATGCATTCTCTCTCAACGAAGCGAGATAAGTGTTATCCCAATCAGTCATTTCCTTGGGAACTTTTACACAATTCCTTTCAATAATAGGAATGTGTGGGCCTCTTTAGATTACTAACCATGCAATCATTCTTTGAAACTAAATGAAATTTTTTATCTTATTTTTCCAAAATGAGTAGTGTTCGCCATTGAACATGGAATGTCTGGAAACAAACATTCTTTCTCTAAGAAGATGAGTTTGTGAACTTCCAAGGACATAAGTTATGTTGTTAAAAGCTAGGGAAACTTTAACTCAAGATTATGAGATCTTAAGATGAGCACTTGCTCTAATACCACTTCTTAGTCCCGTTGGCTACAACGATTATAGTCAGAGGGGTGAATGATTTATTTTAATTGCGGATTAGATTTATAGGCACTTTTTCAATTCATTGCTGGAAGCTTATCCCTTGGACCATATGATTATTCTCTTTTTACTTTCTGTATCAGATCATCTTTGAGACCTGTAAAGCACCAACTAGGAATATTGAATCCAGCACAAAGTTTAATAGCATACAATGTTATCAGAGTGTTAATTCAAGATACTCAGCATAAAGTATAACAATGTTTAGCTGAGTATTTCGTATTTTACCACTACTGAGGAAACCTTTACTTCGCAAACTGTGTTGGTTATTTGCCTTAGTATTTTAGGTCAACCAAGCTTGACTAAATTCTAATCACTTGAGACAAACAACTAACTATGATACTTACTTAACGTTTGTTTTCCTTATGTTTAACATTCTCAAAAACCTTAACTCAAGAATCTTAAGCAAATCTTTAAGCTGGGTTCAGCAACTATTATTTTTTAATTAGTGTATTATTGTTAAGTTCAATTCAGTCTAACTAAGTTCAGTTAATTTAAGTTAAGTTAAATTAAAAAAATTAAGTTCAGTTGAGTTCAGCTCAGTTCAGGTTTCAGAATTTAAAAATAGGGCCTAAGTATATACTTTAGTGCTAACTTTAAAAGAGTATAATGTGGTTTCACTCATTTGCAAAAAAAAAGTCTAAGAAATTTATTGGTCTATGGTTTCAAAAAATTAGAAAACAAAGGATCCTCAATATTAAATTATGCCACGATAATGGGTAATTGTCTTGTTTTTATCTGAAATTTTGCGAATTGATTAATCAAAATGCAATACCCATCAGTGATAATTTTTGAAATCTTTTGTATAGTAAATATATATTACAATATTAAATCATAATGATAAACTTTAAAAATTATAAAAATAAAAAAATCTCCAAAACTTACGCAGATAGTGATGTATAATTTTTAAATAATAAGGTTAAAATATTAGAATGCTACATTAACATCATTATTTTAAACTAAAAGTATTTTTTATCCTCTTTTCATGGTATAGAGGTCTTATTTATGCGCAAAAGTAGTACAAAGCCTTTATACAACACATTATTTCATTATTCATACCATAATCCAAAATCTCAACAAATTTCATGATATAAAGGCCTTATACTTGGTATAAGGAGTGTATAAACATTTATATTATTCATTTTCCTTTATGTTTTACTAGAATCCAATATCTCAGCAAAATTCATGGTTCAAGAACCTTATATATGGTTTAAAATTGGTACATCCACAAAGTGGGTGGGGTGATAAGGGTTCGAATCCTGACACCTACAACTGCTTCTAAAAGAGAGTTTTAGTTTAAAGTGAAAACTTAAATTAGGGTTTTGTGCTCTGTTTTAAAAAGCAACCAAGACGTCCGCCTAGGTGGTGTTATTTGGTATACCGGTACAATTTTTCATAATCGGGCATTCCAAGGTGATAAGGATAAAAGTGTTAGCAAATCCCAGATTAGCACTCCCAAATCCAAGAATAAGTGACGCTACATGGATTTTAAATTATATTATATAAATATTTATGAATAAGATAAATTTACTATTTTAATTCATCCAATCGTGTGTCGTTCTTTTGTTTCATTTAAAAAAATATCGAACAGTTATATTTGGCTTTGGAGTCCGCCTACGTATAGACACCATTTATCAAATACAAACACACATGAATTCGTTCTATGGATTAATTTGTAGTTTATTTTATGTTTACTTACTCAAAATATTCCTCGAAATTTTTATTCTTTTTCAAGGGAAAATTACTTAGAGTTAGTTTCTTGTGAATTGCTCTTCACACGGTTAGAGATTGATTAACGGTTGCGGTTGTATTCTGAGAGGTAAATTCATCAGTAGTTAGCAAATAATTATCTAAAAGAAACTGAGTTTCATGCCTCCACAATACACTACAACTTTGGTTAAAGGTTTGAGAGTATTTCAATTATTCCTTTGTAATAGTTTAGTTCTTCTTTTACATATTTATACCTTTGAAATTCCCATTGTAATCTTAAATTTACCTGAATATAGTATTATTTATTTATTTTTGGGCAAACTTAAAAAATTTATTATCAGATTTCACTCATTTGCAAAATGGGATTTGAGGAATCATTTTTTGCCAAAGGAGTTTATGGTTTCAAAAAATTTGCAAAAGGGTTCTATAGTTTCAGAATTATGGTGTTACACTAAATATTTTAAACAATTAAACATTCTAACAATTTCACCTTATTATTTAAAAATTATATGTCAAGATATGAGTAACTTTCAGAGTTTTTTTTATTTTTATGGTTTTTTAAAGTTAGTTATCATAATTTAAATATTTGCACTATTTAAAAAATTTCAAAATCTACTACTAATGTGCATTTTATGTTATTAATCATCCCTCAAAAATTTTAAAAAACACGAACAAGATTACTCATTTTCGTCACATACTTTAATGTTGAAAATCCTCTATTGGAAATTTTTTTAAACTTACAGACCCTATTTTACAAAAAAAAAAATTCCTCAGAACCCATTTTGATAATGAGTGAAATCAGATTGTAGAACACAAATTAATAGTTCCTTTACAGTACTTAATAGTTTTGGAAATAGCAAACTGTCTAGGTTAGTGAAATTAATTGAGTACTAAGTAGACTCTTAATTAATAAAGCTGACTTGAGTTTGTTTAAGGGAAAACAACTCAGTTTTGTTGTATAATTAATTAAGTTATGGCTTAGTGAAGGAAAAGTTGAGTCTGTGCTGAGTACTACGTAGTTTAGAATTATTTCACTCAGCTCGTGTTGAGTCCTGCTTTTAGTTAATTAAAAGCACTTTCTTTGACACGTAGAGAGTTTATGACACATGTGCTACTAACGTCGCTTGCGAAGGAACGAAATATTCCTTAGTTGCTTTTCAGGAGAAAAAGTATTGAAATTGATGAAGATTCTAGTGATCCTCACAACGCAAAAAGTGTTAGTACGGAATGTCGGGGATTCCTCACTACAATCCAAGTAAGGGGAATTCTCTGTCATGCGTCGCGTCTTAAGTGTCTCCGCGCGACACTATCAATGCCCGCAAGGTCAACCAATTGGAAGACTCCACGTTGCATTCTCGCACGCATCTCTCAGAACCGGATTGCTTGAAGATAAATGAGAAATTGTCAATGGAATTTTATCACGCCTCAACGTTCAAATTTCTATCTCTAAACATCCTGGAATCTGTCTCCAACAGGAAGATTCGAAAAATTTGAAGAGATGAGAAATTGAAGATCAACGGCCTCGAAAAGTTTGCAACGGCTACTTTGCAGATCTTCAAAGTATAAATAGAAGACTGGAGCAGACATTTAAACTTGGTGAATCACCTCGAATTTCTTAAAAGCTAAAACGCTTTGCAATTTTCTCAAGCTTTCAAAGAAATTCCACCGCAAGCAATCAACAACATCAAAGTTCATATCTGTTTGTAATAGAGAGATTTAGTTAGATTAACGTTGTAAGGATTAAACATCTCTATAAGTTGAATCCAGTTTGCATTTCTGTTTAAATCTGAGTGTAGGTTACCCAAACTAAGTTGACCGGCAGTTAGAAATGAGGGGGTACTTTCTGTAATCTTGTCTACCCGCTGTAAAGGCTTCTCTGCCTATTGAAGGAACGAATCACTAGTGGATTAAAGCTCGAAGATGGTATCCGGGGACTGGAGGTAAGCTAAGGCCGAACCAAGATAAATCTCAGGTGTTGACGTTCTATCTTTAAGCCTTAGCTTTAGCAGTTATCAGCTCATCCATCACATTCTCTCTCAGTTAATTATTGCTTGTTATCCGATTTTTGTTGAGCAGCCTTACTCAGCTAAAGATTGAAGATCAACTGTACCAGCGAAGCTGAGCAGTTTATACGTTTTTATATTGCATTTAGCACGCACACTCAACACGCATATAAAAACTGAACTTGGCGAATATTTTTGAAAATATTAAAAGTAACCAAGATAAAGTATTCGCCCCCCTCTGCTCTTATTAAGAGCCCGTTTACGGACCAACACACATGTTACTCTTTTTAAGTTTGCCATTTGTTTTTTAATAAATCTACTAACAAACTATGCAGTGATTAACTTAATGAATGGAAAATAAGTTGAAAAGATTGTTCTTGTGACACAGTTTACGAAAACTAGGAAAAATATCATACGTTTATAGTTCCTTAATTATTTTATTAAAAAATATTAACACAAACTCTAGACTTTTTAAATTTTGAGTTTGTCTACCTTCCATGTTTACGTTGGAAAAGCATTCCATGAGATTTAAAAATAGTTGCGGATTCTTGAGATATTGAATTCAGTTTGCCATGTTAAATTCTTAAACCATTCTAGGCTAGTTGTGATAGAAAAAAGAGATGAAAGTAAAAGGAAAATCTTATTCTTTTCCAATACGTTGAACGGAAATAAACCAAATTAAATTCCATTAAATTTATAACTAAACATAAACACCCTCAAAGTTAGAGGAATGGGCAAATAAAGTATGATTATTACATTGCATTGCATTAGATCATTAGGATTAAAATTTGACAATTATTGATATGCTTTACATTTAAAAAATTTTATTTATTTTAAGAAAAGAAAATAATTTGAATATAACTACTATTATTAATCTTGGTAGACATGCATCATGGTATGGCAAGAAATGACATGAAATGACCCATTGTAGCATGGACTGTCTCTCCCTCTAAGGACACCCACATCTACCCCTTTTCCTTTTACTATTATTAAATTTAACTTTAGAATCTTTTTCTATTTTATAGTATGCATTTACATATGACTATGATTTTCACATAAAATTACAAATTATTGGGGGCCATTGGCCAGCCTATAACCATGATGTGCTTCTTTGTGGGCCAGCACATGGTATTTGGTTACTGATACTTCAACTTTGAACTATCAACAAAATAAACTATCAAGATATTTTAATATTGCAATTATATATACATGAATGACTTTTTACATTTTTTTACGAACATTTACTAATTGTACAGTATTAAACTTTAGTAAAATTAGATTATACTCCTAGAGAAAAATTGTAACTTTAATATCGTAGATACTTAATTCTTTAACTACATTTTGTTAGGGTAGTGTGCATAAAACCAGCCCAGCCCACAAACATGTTAGTATTCACAGTAAAGCAAGTACTCTATTTACATGCAAATAGAAAGGCATTTTAAATTAATTATATAAAGGACAGAAACATTTCTTATATTTTTGTCATGTTTTTTGTGATTTAAAATTTTACAAATTTCAAAAGCTTATATGAAAACAAATGTGTGAATGTAGTTATTTTACTCTATGCAACTGATTCCTTGCAAATAACATTATACTCCCTCTCTGGTTATTAAAGGGAAACTGTAAAAATTGTAGGGTTTATGAAACTTATTTATAAAAATACGTTGCAACTTATCCTTTGCATTCTATAACCAATTTTAAGTTTCAGATTTCACTCTATACGTTCTATATATACACTGTTTTAACAAGCTTCAATTGCTTCCTCTTTTTGCATCGCGCATTTCTCTCCATCAAAATCTTTCTTCCTTGTTTCGATTATCCCCGATTTTCTCTATATCAAAGTTTCTTCAAGTTTCTGCTCTCTGCAATTCTTAAATTCTCTGCACAATTCCAATTTTTTAGCTTTCGACCAGTGTTTTTGTGACACTGGATTTTTTACCAGCTCGCGCGTTCAATGATGACGGCTTTTCGGGATACTTATCCTTGAATCACACGATTTTCGACGTCTAACGATTTTCAAATGGGAGTTCTCCTCCTAAATAAATATTTAGGACCATAGAAAATATTTAAAAGCCTTAAAGTGAAAATTTAAGGGTTTAAAATATTTTTTAAGGGACATAAATATTTTTTTAAGGATCCGAAATAATTTAATTTGATTGAATGGAGCTCGAAAATTCAGAGAAAAAAATCCACCCTTTCAGAAAAAAAATAAAAACAATATTTCTTACTTTCTTCTAATCTTTTCTCGGATCCAAAACATTTTTTGATCCCAAATCTCTTCATCTTAAAATCAAATTTCTTCATCAAATTTCTTCTAAAATCCTCAGATATTCTCGGGCCTAAAATAAATTTAGAACCCGAGTCTTATTATCTTTTGAATAAATAAACACATTATTTTCCAACATAACCATTATTTTCGCATTAAATCACAATAACTATAAAAACGAACGAGGAACGCTCCCGGGAATCGAACGGACATGCCGAAGTGAATTCAGGCCAAAAGGGTAAAGCCTCTGAGTTCCTAGAGCTGCTTATTTTGTGCTCCTCTTTTTCTTCTTAATTTCTTTCTACATGTGAACCTAGGAATTATTTTATTTTATTGTAAATGCTGTAATTCTCTTCTTCCTTTTTTATTTCTTTTTAATTTTTGTATTAAAATACCCCCACGAAGGGAATAAAATATATTCCCGGATAACAGACCTCACCTTTTACCATGCGATCATTTTCACTAATAAAATTGACAAACATACATGTAAATAAAAATGAACTATTTTTATTTAAATTAACTACTTTAAAATCGTCGATGTTTTAATTAAGCCCCACGGGCCTCGCTAAAATCAAATAGAACATACGTGATATATTCCCTGTACTAACCTTTGTGGATGCAGGTTAGATGTATGTTTAGGCTTTTATTTTTCCTTCGGGTATTGCACATATTTTACGGAAAATGTAATTAATAGGGTAGCGGGCCGTTGCATCCCCCGATTTTTGAAAGCCTTGTAATTTTTATTTTCCGCATTTACTTACTATTTTGTGGATAATTTATTATTTCGCATTATGGATGGGTTTACTGCTTTTTCTATACGTGAATCATGCATATAAACTCCAAAAATGACCTAAGTGCGAATATGCGCAATTAAAAGAAAACGGTTTTCTGTAGATGTAATTTAATGTGATCCAATGAGAAATAAGCAACTTATCCCAGACCCGAATCTCTGTGTCTTGGTGGGCCGTCCCCAGGACGTTAAGCCTCACAGGACTCTAATTCTTGGAAAGAGCTAATCCAGGTGGCGACTCCACACTAAGAGACGGCGGATTCGGGTTCGAACCGATCTTAAACGTTTTTCACCTTTTTCTCTTTCAACCTTTTTCCCGGCTCCCCAACCCGGTGCTTTTCTTTTTTTCAAACAACCCGGTGGACCGCACCTATGAAATCGCGCTCTCTCGGACCACCGCTCCGTGTCGTCCGCTCACAGTGGCGACTTTGCTGGGGATTTTTCTAAAACTTGTTGTTTCAAAGATTTTAGATTTTGGATAAGTGCCGAAAATTATTGATCACATTATTCCGTTTTCTCTTAATTATGGCATATTTATAATAACGTATTGCAGTAAAAGGGATTAGCCCATAAGACTAAGGTACCCTTATTACCGCGAAGCTTTCTCTTGTACTAATTTGCCTCCCTGAGAAAAGATAGTACTTGAGATGGTGGAGCATTTGTTGCTATACCGCATGTACCTCCCTCGTTAGAGGCTTAGAGTGTATTTTAGCGCAACAAGAACCTTCTACATCAACAACCCATTTATAAACCTCATGTAAATAACCCATAGGCATTTTCCCTAGGGTGTTACCCAACAAACGCGATCATGCATTATATTTTTCTGCAGGTGTGCTCCTTAGTATTTTCATGATACTAAGATGAACCAAACCTAGGATAGAGACTAACCAAAAACCCTACAAGCGGGAGTTGTATGGTTGGAAGATATGACGCTGCATGTTATGTGCTACTTGTATACTACTTTCAATTTTGTACAAATGTCATACTAACCACAAACTTTTGTGCAGACACTTGAATGCACACACTCATGATATTAAATGTACATATCAAGTTATCATCATACACTTAGGCACAGTTGACACTATAGATTGTGTCACCCTAGGACAACATAAAACCACTTAGGAACATCACTTACCCTTTTCAGCGAGATGTCCACTTGACATCCTGCTATTAGCTTGTACATGGCAAACATACCTTCCTGTTACTGCGTGATGTCCACTTGACATCTGGCACTTGGCCTGCAAGGGGCAATAACCTTTCCACCACATTACCCATTAGGTGTCCACTCAACATCCGACTCACAGCCCTTCCGGGGTAATTATACACACCAAAAGCCCAAATAGGGAAAATACCTACCCAAAACTATTTGATGTCACGAGGCGAACTTACTTCAAAAGCCTTACCTTAACAAATCGCCAAGGGTATACGCCTCATACCCGAATCATTCGCCCACACTAGGCAATAATTCACGTATCACCACATACCCTCAAATAGCGATGACTACATAGATATCTGAAACTCTGCCCTAAGTAGGCAAAATATCTAAATCATTCTTTAGATAGCCACATATGGTAGTTGTCTTCATTTTATTAAGGTACGTCACAATTTGACCTCCTCATCCCATGAGACCTAGTCATAGGATGAAACCTCAAACAGTTGACCTATTACCACATAGGTAGCTTAGTTACCTCACTTACACCACTCACATTACAAAGTCACACCAAACATTTCCAACCCCCGTTGTTGGATTTTCATTTCCACATGTTTTCATTTTTTTACCTAACGACTAACTTGTTTGTTTTAAATGGATTGACATACATGTTATTTCACATCATGGCATGCTAACCCCTTGTAAATGTAGCCATAACATTAAAAATCTCATGCATTACCCGCTTCATGGATCATATCACGCACGGTCTAATATTTTAGTCGTTTATCAAAAGGGGCTTGGAAGAGGTCGGCTCCCCACCTGGTCCGGGTTTCCCCAATTGTGGCCAATTTGGAGGGGGTTCCATACACTGACTCAAGTGAGGACTCGGGTTCAGACTCAGATTCAGTTCAACACACTACTATGGCCAATCCACAAGGAGAAGGTGCAAGGGAGGATCACCCAGTTCTAACTGGACAAAATTCTCAACAGTCGTCGGTGAGCACCGAGATTGAAGCTACCCTGACAGCTTTTGCCAACAGCTAGCATCGCTCATTCGCCAACATGTCGGGAGGGCCCAAAATGCAGTGTCCAACCCGGAGGTCACCCTCAACAATGTCAATCCAACAAGGGGACCTCCCACCTCACACATGGTGCCCCCAACTACCTTTTATCAGTTTGGGGTAGGACAAGGTCAGCTGAACCAGAATCCATTCTTCCTTGGACAAACTATCCAGCCGGCATTCGCACCAGGGCCTTTCTACCAAGGAATGACCCAACAGCCTATTCCTAACTGGAGTACGTCAGTCGCCTCACAATTCCAGGCACCTCAACTGCCCCACTTTACGACATATCCCCAGGGGCAGTATGGCTCTTATCCAAGCGCAAGGGACGCCATCCTCCAACAACCTGGCATGGCGGAACTATGGCAACAGTTTTTGGCCATTCACGGTAACCACCTAAGGAACACATACCCTACACAACCAATGGTTGAGGATGAAGACAGCTTGCTTCCAAACTTCGCAATGCCGTAGTTTGAGAAGTACGTAGGATCTGGCGACCCACGAGCTCACTTGACACATTATCAGACGGTGATGAGAGCATTGAGGGTCAGCGATCGAATGATGGCTATGCTCTTCGTCGTCACCTTAGGCCATCCAGTCAACGAATGGTATAGCCACCTTTCGCTGCATATAGCCACTGATTGGAATAGCCTCGCTCAAGCTATGTTGGGGCATTATGGTTTCAACTCTCAGATGGAAACAACAATGCAACATCTGGAGGCTGTAAGATAAAGGCAGGGTGAAAACTTCAAATCCTACTATACGCATTGGATGGCTACACAAGTAAGGCTACAGACTCGTTTGACCCTACCAGAGATGATAACAAAGCTGCTGGATGGCGCACTGCCACCATACAGGAATAAATTCGGATCTGATAGCTTCTCTAGCTATCAAGAAGTGTTTGAGAAGGCAGAACGGATAGAGCACTTCGAGTCCATAGACACCTATGGGGGGAACTAGCATGAGGGAAGATTATGTAATAGTTAGCATTTAGCTGCTTTGCCTATGAGGCTTCTTTTGAATTATCTTTGAATAAATTGAACTTTGTTTATTTACTTGATATTTTATCAATGATATCACGCATTCTCATAAACATATACATAATGTTTTTTAGCACACGTGACACATCTTTTTATGAAATTAATTTGTGTATAAATGGATTTCCCGAAAATTCAAATGATTTGACTCTTGAGAGAAAGTGAGAGATAAATACATGTACTTAGACAACGTGTGATAGCAATTGCCTCATCATACAATGATGAAAGATCAAAGGAAAGATCTCCAAGCACTAAACATCCACTGACTCAATCAAGAGGATGAAGCATGCAAAGATCAAAGCCTCATCATACAATGATGAAAGATCAATGGAAAGATCTCCAAGCACGAAACGTCCACTAACTCAATCAAGAGAACGAAACACGCAAAGATCAAAAGGATCAGAGCTAGAATAAAGCCAAAAATGTCGACCAAGCAAGTTGAGGCTAAACAACTGGCGCAATGTCACAAGGAAGGAGATAAATTATTGAACACGTCAACAACTCCATCACACGGATCACCATAATTCACGGAACAATCAAGCAAAGGATCATACAAAGGTCAATACTAAAGATAAAAAGGAGCTAGATTGTTGAACATGTCAACAACTCCTTCGCATGACACGCCACTATTTGCAATCATCACACCATCAAAGGAAACGCCAATAATCAAGACTCATCACATACGCTTCAAGCCAGCAAAGTGACACAAGCACCAACCAAAAATGCTGAATGAGATAACAACTAAGGTCATGGACATGGATAGGAGCTGATCTACCAAATCTTACACAATTGCTATCACGCATAGGTGAAAGAAATAAATCTCTAAAAAGCAGTATGAATAAAAAAAGAATAAATTTGTAATTAGCCTATCAATTAACACTCGGTTAGTTGAGCAAAAATTAGGGCTTCTTTTTAAAACACAAAAAGAATAGTCCGCTGAGTTGAAAACTCGAAAAGGGCGACTCAGGCAAAACTTAGGACATTGAGAGAACTACATTGGTTAGAAAACCTGAAAGGGCTAATTGATGGCAGGAGTCAAATCATTTGAAATATTTATACCCTTTTTAAGTTCATCAATGAATTGTCATTTTTGCTGAATCTTTATGCATATGTTTATCTTGATTGCTTGCATGCTAATGGTAGAATGTCGCAAGTGAACATCAAAACAAAGAAAAAATGAAAATGAAAATAAAGAAAAATAAGTCTGCTGGATTGAAAACCTGAAAGGGCAGTCCAGGTAAAAATTAAGACGAGGTTCGATAGATTGAAAACCCGTAAGGGCGATCTATGCAGAAATTAGAACCAATATCAAATTCATCATCTCCTCCTTGGAACGGTATGAGGCATCATATACCTTCAACACTTTAGGCAAACGGCTTCCAAGTGATCATCGCCGACACAACGCGGGATCAACGACTCATCCAGACGTTCCTCAAATCAGATCCAAGCTATAAACTCGAATCTGATTCAACGAACCCATGGTCGTCGCTTTGAGGGAGTCGCCCATGAAATCCCTAACAAGACAAGTCAAAGGGGTAACCACCAGCACAAGAGAAGGTTCTTCACTGAATGAAGCCCACGACGCCTACAATAGAAAAACATACATCATATGATAAAAATTATTCATGCATAAAATCATGTATACATCACATAAGCATCATATCATTTACAGGTAAAGACCATGCCGAACTAGGGCAATACTATCCTGATAAACAAGACACTCCACCTCCACATGAGGAATTTACAAGCAAGACTATGGCTCACTCAAGCCTAAAGTCAACATCGCAACAAAAGCCTCCTACAATGGAGCGGAAGTAAGTCAACATCCTATTAAGGAGATTCAAAACATAACCGAAGAAGGAAACGGTTATCTCGATGGTTGAAGAATGAAACAGTTTTATTTATCGACCGAAGAATGAAACGGTTGCCAACCACTAAAGGGATTCTGAAGAAAGAAACGGATAACCCTATGAAGACACGGTGCCAGAAAAGAAGGCCCATGTCATCACCAATTGGGAACTAGAAGTCATCAGCTACACCGGTCAAGTATATTCTCAATCCCTTCGCTATTTTCGT
The DNA here is from genome assembly GCA_949673415.1 of Euphorbia schlechtendalii. Lineage (NCBI taxonomy): Eukaryota > Viridiplantae > Streptophyta > Magnoliopsida > Malpighiales > Euphorbiaceae > Euphorbia > Euphorbia schlechtendalii. The sequence continues at coordinate 41,834 of CATIWQ010037486.1, forward strand.
GTGATAATACTGGATATACACCCAGCAATTATCACACAAGGGGCAGCTGTGAGCACGAGATTTTTTACCAGCTCACGAGTTCAATGATGACGGCTTTTTGAGATATTTATCCTTGAATCATACGATTTTCGACGTTCGACGATCTTCAAATGGGAGTTCTCCTCGTAAAAAAATATTTGGGATCCTAAATAAATATTTAGGACCATAGAAAATATTTAAAAGCCTTAAAATGAAAATTTAATAGCTTAAAATATTTTTTAAGGGACATAAATATTTTTTTAAGGATCCGAAATAATTTAATTGGGTTTTTGGGAAATATATGTATATATATATATATATATATATAAAATTAAAAAAAAAAGTGAAACTGTAGCGTTAGCCCAAGAAATCCCAAAATGGGATTTCCTAGGCCACACCCTCGCTAAAAAGTATAGCGAGGGTGGCACACACCCTCGCTGAAGAGTTCAGCGATTCGGCGAGCCCGGTTTAAGCCCATCCAGAATATCTATAAATTCGGGATTTTTTTGAATTGAAGGGGGCTCGAAAATTCATAGAGAAAAATCCTCCCTTTCAAAAAAAAAAAATAAAAACAATATTTCTTACTTTCTTCTAATTTTTTCTAGGATCCAAAACACTTTTGGATCCTAAATCTTTTCATCTTAAAATCAAATTTCTTCTAAAATCCTCAGATATTCTCAGGCCTAAAATAAATTTAGAACCCGAGTCTTATTATCTTTCAGATAAATAAACACATTATTTTCCAACATAACCATTATTTTCACATTAATTCACAATAACTACAAAAACGAACGAGGAACGCTCCCGGGAATCGAACGGACACGCCTAAGTGGATTCACGTCAAAAGGGTAAAGCCTCTGAGTTCCTAGAGCTGCTTAATTTGTGCTCCTCTTTTTCTTCTTAATTTCTTTCTAAATATGAACCTAGGAATTATTTTATTTTATTGTAAATGTTGTAATTCTCTTCTTCCTTTTTTATTTCTTTTTAATTTTTGTATTAGAATACCCCTACGAAGGAAATAAAATATATTCCCGGATAGCAGACCTCACCTTTTGCCATGCGGTCATTTTCACTAATAAAATTGACCAACATATGTGTAAATAAAAATGAACTATTTTTATTTAAATTAACTACTTTAAAATCGTCGATGTTTTAATTAGGCTCCACGGGCCTCGCTAAAACCAAATCAAACATACGTGATATATCCCCTGTACTAACCTTTGTGGATGTAGGTTAGATGTATGTTTATGCTTTTATTTTTCCTTCGGATGTTGCACATATTTTACGAAAAATGTAATTAATAGGGTAGAGGGCGGTTGCATCCTCCGATTTTTGGAAGCCTTGTAATTTTTATTTTCCGCATTTACTTACTGTTCTGTGGATAATTTATTATTTCGCATTGTGGATGTGTTTACTGCTTTTTCTATACGTGAATTATGCATATAAACTCCAAAAATGACCTAAGTGCGAATATGCGCAATTAAAAGAAAACGGTTTTCTGTAGATGTAATTTAATGTGATCCAATGAGAAATAAGCAACTTATCCCAGACCCGAATCTCTGTGTCTTGGTGGGCCATCCCCTGGACGGTAAGCCTCACAGGACTCTAATTCTTGGAAAGAGCTAATCTAGGTGGCGACTCCACACTAAGAGATGACAGATTCGGGTTGGAACCGATCTTAAACGTTTTTCGCCTTTTTCTCTTTCAACCTTTTTCCCAGGTCCCCGACCCGGTGCTTTTCTCTTTTTCAAACACCCCGGTGGACCGCGCCTATGAAACCGCTCTATGTTGTCCGCTCACAGCTTTTTCAATTGAGAATGAGAATCCATGAAGTTGAAATACAGTTTGTTGCTGATAGATTTTGTTTTGTTTCTTTTTCAATTTATCTCTTTCTGTTTGTTTTTGCTGTTAATTTGCAGAAGGATTATGCAATTTTTGTGTTGTAATTGATGTGAGGATTTCATTGAGCTGTATAAATACAATTATGCATTTGTAAATTCATCTACTAATCTGATTTTTATCACTCTCATTAGTCTTGGAAGCCTGCTCAAAGTATTTTTGAACTTAAATCAGCTAATTAGTTGTAATTAATTATCTTACATGTTTATATTACTTTCTAATGCATTTTCATCACTTTTCAAGATTAATTTAACACAATTTATTCTTCATACCAGTTAGATACCAGTTACCTACCAGATTCTAATATTTTTTGTTCTTCATACTAGTTACGTGCCAGTTAGATACCAGATTCCTACTGTTTTAATTTCAATACCAGTTTTATACCATTTACATACTAGTTTCCTACTGTTTTGATTCAATAGTTTTATCTTACATGTTTAAATCACTTTCTAAGGCATTTTAATTAATTTTCAAAATTAATTTGGCATAATTTGTTTTCATACCAGTTTCCTACCACTTTCTTACTAGGTTAGACATTTTTTGTTCTTCATACCAGTTACATACCAGTTATATACCAGATTCCTACTATTTTAATTTCAATACCAGTTTTATACAATTTACATGCTAGTTTTCTACTGTTTTGATTCAATAGTTTTATCTTACATGATCTAATCACTTTCTAAGGCATTTTACTTAATTTTCAAGATTAATTTGACATAACTTGTTCTTCATACCAGTTTCCTACCACTTTTTTATTAGTTTTGACATTTTTTGTTCTTCATACCAGTTACATACCAGTTAGATACCAGATTCCTACTGTTTTAATTTCAATACCAGTTTTATACCATTTACATACTAGTTTTCTACTGTTTTGATTCAATATTTTTATCTTACATGTTCTAATCGCTTTCTAAGATATTTTAATTAATTTTCAAGATTGATTTGACATAATTTGTTCTTCATACTAGTTTTCTACCACTTTCTTACTAGTTTTGACATTTTTTGTTCTTCATACCAGTTAGATACCAGATTCCAGTTAGATACCAGATTCCTACTATTTTAATTTCAATACCATTTTTATACCATTTACATACTAGTTTCCTACTGTTTTGATTCAATAGGTTTATCTTACATGTTCTAATCACTTTCTAAGGCATTTTAATTGATTTTCAAGATTATTTGACATAACTTGTTTTTCATACTAGTTTCCTACCACTTTCTTACTAGTTTTGACATTTTTTGTTCTTCATACCAGTTGCATACCAGTTAGATATCAGATTCCTACTGTTTTAATTTCAATACCAATTTTATACCATTTACATACTAGTTTCCTACTGTTTTGATTCAATAGTTTTATGTTACATGTTCTAATCACTTTCTAAGGCATTTTAATTTATTTTCAAGATTAATTTGACATGATTTATTCTTCATACCAGTTTCCTACTACTTTCTTACTATTTTTGACATTTTTTGTTCTTCATACCAGTTACATACTATATTCCTACTTTTTTTATTCAATACTTTATAGAATTCTTTTTTACATGTTGTAATCATTTTCTAATGCATTTTCATTACTTTTAAGATTATAGTTGTTTGTTTATTGCTATGGATATAAACTTTTGACATGTATGTGTTACCTACCATACTTTCATAACAAAATTGACACAGCTTATTCTTCCTACCAGTTACATACCACTTAAATACCAGTTTCTTACCAGATATCAAACAGTTGAAAAAATATTTTCGAAAGTATATCACAATGGATGGTATTTCGAAGATAAAAATGAGACGAACAAAAAACTCTAAAGCATCATGTCAAAAAAATGAACAGTTTGAGAGATAATGGCGAAATAAAATAATAAAATTAAAAAGCAAACGTAGAAGGTTAGGAGGTGAACACAGAAACTTTGGAGCGTATATAATGTAAATATGAAACTTAATTGGTCAAATAAATTAGGACACAAAACTTGAGCTGAAATTATTCCTAAGTTTCAGTCTATTTATAAAATTTCCCCGTTATTAAAACTAATCATTTTTTACTTTTTACTTTTATTCTTTTTACCTGTCATTTTAAAATATTAATACAATTTTTAACAACTTTTTCCTAATATATCGTTGTATTAATAAGGAAAGATATTAAATATAAATAAATTATAAATTGGTAATTAAAAAAAATGAGAATTTTATTATAAAATAAAATGGATAAGTTAATCATTTTATTAGAAAATTAAATATTTTATTTGTTTTGATGAAAATTTTAAAATGACTAGTATTAGAATTCAGATGAAGTATTTATTGGACAACGTTCGATTTCTTAGAAATATAATAACATGTCATTTCAAAATAAAAGATTCATAACGTTAATAATCCTTAATAAGAGTAACTATCTTAATGCCCCTGCCGTTCATTTCCCGTAATAAATGAAATATATAATAAATATTTTAAAAAAATTATTCAAAAACAAACAAGTATTCTATTCAGTTATCTTCACCCATCTCTATCCAAAGGACACATTAATGTTGTTAGAATGAAATCTAGAAGAAAAGTACAATTTAATTTATTTTACATACATTAATATTTCCGTATATTTTATAAAATAATTTATATCTTGGTTTATATTACGATCGGTAGTACTATTACATCCTTGTTCTTGTTACCATAGCTCTTTTGTATCAAACTTTGAAATAATAAATGTTTAAGGACACAATTAGCCTAATATCTTACATTAAGAATGTTGAGTTCAAATTCTCTTAAAGAAACATTAATTTTGAAATGCAACAATAACTTGTAAACTAGACAGAATCCCTCATAAAATTTATGATTAAAGACCTCACAAATTTAAATTAACGAAAATAATGATATCCATAAATGAATATGTCAAATACTGAATCATGTATTTAAAATATGTTTTTAATTTGTAATCTTAAATCATAGGACTAGATATTAGATGACATGATTAGTTGGAATAAAACTAGAATCATAATTTGTAACCTTAATACAATTTTTTTTTTTTTACGCGAGTCCGAACCACTATTAGGCATTACAGAGTCTGTTAATGTAATTTCAAATTCACGCTGATTCACTCTAATTGTTCTCACCATAGCTTTTCTTTTTCTTCAACATCTTGGGCCTGGGCTTAATAGGCTTCAAAAACTGGGCCTGCAATCTAACCGTTTCTTTCAAAAGCCCAATTAGTCTTTCTTCAATTTCCGGCCCCTTCTTTTCCATTGCCCCCAACCACCGAGCCACCGCCTCCAAGGTACTCACGCAACCGCCGCACGGCTCCATTCGCAAAACTAATTCCGAATCATATATACTCCCTCCCACCGTATCCTCCATAAATCCGTCCAAGCAAACTCTAGTTGCGAATTTGCTTAAGTACTCTTGGCTTGATTTGACCATCTCCTTGGCGTGTTTCCACGTCGCATCAAACACAATTAGAACCACCGGCGAAGTTTCGATGCTCTCGGATTTGCTAATGGAATTTTTTAGCTCAGTTAGGGTTGCGGCGGGCGAGGATGGTGTGGGTGGAAAGAGGTAGAATGTGGCGGCGGGATGAGGTTTCCGGTCGACCAAGAGTGGGTGTAGATTAGGCTTCAGGCGCCGGGAGATGACAGAGGTGGCGCTGAGGAGGGATTTGGTTAGAAGTGGTGTAGTACTGAGCTTGTGGCGAGATTCGTGTGGATGTTGGATTATTATGATCTGTGTCGCCGTTGGGATTGGTGAAGCCGGAATGACGTGGCAGAGACAGACCGGGAGTGGCCGATCGCAGCTTTCGCAAACTGAGCGGCGCTGCGGCGGCGGAGACGTTTCTGTTTGTGGTTCCATTTTTCAACTTGCCAATGTTAAAACGGAGGAGCAGTCATTTAATGGACTTTGGGAAGCTTAAAACGACGTCGTATTGGCACCATTTTGAAGCTATTAATAGACTGAGAGACAGAAGATTGACATCATAGACGCGAGGTAAGGGGAGATGACTAGTGGGAGCTTGGAAATAAGCAAATTGGAGCTTTCTCAATTTGATCACACTCCCTTATACTGGTATTTAATCGCGAAACTTATTCTTCTTTCGCCATTTTCCGATTCAGATACCGATCGAATTGGTATCGTTCGAAAATCCGATAACGACTGAATAAAAGTTTAGGTTTTCAGTATACAAAGTATTTAGTCGAACTTCTTTGTAATTTTTGTTACTCCGCTCAGAAATGTTGTGTGATTGCTTGATCAAAAGTGAGTTTTATCTGGTGATTAAGTTTGAAGATATTGATCCATTATGTATCTCTTGAATATGCATCTCGAAGGACAGCTGATTATTAAAAATGCCAAAAGCCTAAGCTGATAGAATTTTCTCCGTTTGTTAATTTTTTGCTACATCATGATTGAGGTTTATTCCTTGCACTGCAGTTATGACTTATGAAACAAAACTATTGGTTTCTTGGTGTTTTCATTCTTTTTTGAGCTTTTCAATTGTTCCTTGGCCATTTATGATAGATATATGTAATTTTATTGTTCATCTATTGAGTTTCTAAGTAGTTCTTTTCATCGTGTTGTCTTATTTTTGTTTTCATGATTGTTTGTCGCAGTGAGGAAAATGTGTACTTTCTTTGCAAGAAATTTTGCCAGAGTGGAGTCTCGGATGCGAAGGAATCCGATCTTTTTGTCGCATTCATTTCCAATGAAAAGAAACAGGCATGTGTTGCTATTGTCATGTATAATTTTGCTAAAGTTCTCCAATTTCGACAAAGTGTATTCTCAGTGTCCATTGTTTGTGTAAGATGCTTGGCATGCATCCTAGTTTCTCATTTCTGCATCATATAATCAGTTACTTTAGGCATAATACATCTAGGTCATGTTCTCTTCAACTACAATTCAGTTCAGTTAAGTTCAGCTATATGTAGTTATAAATTTACCACTAAAATAAGTTCAGTTCACTTAAGTTCAACTTTCAGAAGTTGAAGAGAACAGGGCCCTACTCCCCCTTAAAGTTGATTCGGAAAACCAGATGTCACCCTGAAGTTACAAAAGGGCCAAAACCCCCGTAAGTTGGCAATTTCAAACCAATTATCCCCTCATTTATGACGTGGCAATCTACGTGGCAAAGTAAGACTCATCTAGCACGTTGAATGATTTTAAATAAGAAAAAGGTAAAATGGTAATATTCAAGCTGGAATGAGGGGGTTAATTGGTTCGAAATTGCCAACTTAATAAGGGTATTTGGCCCTTTTGTAACAGTGCAAGATGGAATGGGGGGATTAATTGTTTTGAAATTGCCAACTTAAGGGGGTTATCTAGCCCTTTTGTAACTTCAGGATGATATCCGGTATTCTGAGCCGACTTTAGAGGGGTTTTGACGCATTAGGCCGTTAATTTATTATCAAAATGCCATTTTGAAACTGAGTTCATCCTGGCTGAGCTAGGAAGCTAATTTTTGGTTACGTATAAAAATTCTCTTGTCGTTTTTATAGGTTCCTTTGTGGCATCAAAAGGCCAGTACGAGAGCCGATGGAATTGTCCTTTGGGATTATCACGTTATATGCATTCAGGTTGGAGATGAAACTCCACTTCATGAATGTCATTTTCTTTGCACTATGGAATCCTTTACTAAGATGTGTTAAAAATGCAGAGAAAAAAAGATAATGGCTCTCCACATCTAGTGTGGGATTTGGATTCAACTCTTCCCTTTCCTTCTCCGCTGGAATTTTATATGTCTGAAACTATCAGGCCGTCATTTCAGCTATTTGCTGATTACCAGAGGTAGTTTTGAAATCTTGATTTGACTTTAACTTTGTTTTGAACAATTTGTTGGGATATGGTCATTAGTTTTCCTATAAAAACCCTGCTTACCTCATTGAAGTTCACCAATTGACTCTACCCAAAAAGGGACACACTTTTCTGAACCAGAGAGCATGTAAAGGATTTCTTAGTTTTAGGGGAAAAATGCAAGTTATTTGTTCTCTTTGTTAATAGAAAATTTACCACAAGTGTTTTTAGATGTCATTTTTTTTCTTTTGGTGTATTAGGCACTTTAGGATTGTGCATGCTCCAATTTTCCTCCGATACTTTGCATCTGACAGAAGACACATGAAAGATTTAGCTGGAAACTGGATTGCTCAACCTCCTCCTTATGAACCGATAGTGGCTGAAGGTAAGTACTGTGAACTATACTCAAAATAACCTTATCAAGGTTATGTTTTCAACTCATTAGGAGGTGTACTAAACTGAACTGAAATATTCTTATTTCAGTGTAATTTTCAGTGTTTTAAAAAGGGCTTGGCGCTAGTCGGGCAGCCGAAAATTAATTGGGGCCTGGGCGGACTTAGGCGCTAGGCGTAGTCAGGCGACGACCCTCAAAATAGCGCCTAGGCGGGGATTTTTAAAACAGTGATAATTTTGTAAGTGTGTAGTACTTGTAAATACTGGATTAATGAAATATTAGTTAAAAGAATAGGGCCCAAGTCTTGCTATCATTTTTTTGATTTGAAATATCTATTGTGGCATTATTTTCTCAGCTTCTAAATCTTGTATGTATCCTACATTGATCCTTACAAGTGTGTAATTAAGGATTTGTGGGAAGCTGCGGAGTAAATAGGAGAAATTACACTCCCTCAGACATATATATTTCAAACTTTCAAGAAAAGTAATTTTTTAAAATATATTAATTTGAAGTCAATTTAGAGTTAGTCAATATGTTACAATCATTAGTATGGATTTGTATTGTATATAGATAATGAGGTTATGACATTAGGGGGAATATTGGGGAACTCACCTTGAAAAAAAGGAGAGTAAACTACAATTTAGGACAAATAGAGAAGGAAATACTTACTAATTTTAAAGATTATTTGCCTAAGTATAGAGAGTTGGAAGTGTATAAAGTACAAGTATGAAAAGATTTCATTTTCATTTGCAGATGGGATAGTGCACAACTTGAATGAGTACATGGAAATCTCTGCGTCAGGCGAATTAACAAATTTCAGAGATGGTTCTGTTAATCTAGTTTTTACCCGAAGACGAGGTGTCATACTTAGTGAAAATCAGGTTGAGAAATTTTTCTCCCAAATCTCTTCTTCTGCTATATAATTTCAACGAAAGAACTGCTACTTGCATATTGTGCATTTTCATCAATGAAGGGTTTGCTTCCAATTTTGTGTGAGTTGACTTATAGTTTGCATTCGTGTCAAATTTTCGTTGCCCACCATGTGATAGCGGCTCTTCATGATCGATTGTTCAAAATTGAAATGAAAGTGAGCATGGAACTTGACATCTTTACATGAATTTAGTTGTTTTTTCGGTGAAAGAACATGTCAAATGTTAAATTGAACAGTCATGTAATGATGTCATTCAATTGGCATTCGTCATTCTTTTAACTCATCGTGGTGTAGACGTGTAGCGTACTAACCCTTAGCCCTTATTTGGTTTTTGGTTTTGGGTTTTCTAATGAAATGGTATGCTTTCAAATTAAAGTATTTTGTTTGGCTATACAGTTTGCATTCATGGTGCGGTCTTTTATGGTTCAAAAAGCCATAAATTTGAACCATGGAATTGAGCTGGCCAAATGCATCAATACCCCTTAGAGTTGGTTCAGAAAATCAGATGTCATCCTCAACTTTCAAAAGGATCAGCTATTCCTCTTAACTTGGCAAAAATGCATTAGTTTGCCTTTTCAATGTCCCGTGTCAACTTCTGGTTGGAGAGAAAAAAATTAGAAAAATGACATCTTGGAAAAGTCAAACCAACCAAATTCTGACATGTGGTGTTGAGGGGTTGACTGGGGTATTTTTTTCAAGTTAAGGGAGGCAACTGGTCTTTTTTATCAAGTTAATGGGGTAAATGATTCTTTTGAAAGTTGAGGGTGGTATCCGATTTTCGGAGAACCAATTAGGAAAATTGAGAATCATATGAAAATGGCTTCAAAATTTTCTTGTTACTTTATTTAGAGGCATGCTGTAAAATTAGTGCAATTGGTCCAAATAAAAGTAACCAATGGGTATGTAGATCCCATGGATAGATTAGGTATTATCCTCACAAATGATGGCCTTATCAATCTTGGCTTAAATCCAAAGAAATAATATATAATTACATGAAAGAATTGTAGTACATGAATGTATGTGTCGACTTACCTTTGGAAGGTGGAGAGAAACAAAGTTTTTTCGAGTAAATTATTTATTAATTTATCTTCTAATTTATTCCTTTATATTCTATAACCATTTAAAGTTTGGTTTTTTTACCTTGTGCATTTCTTATTTAATTATCAACTGATGAATGATGTCATGCTTCATTTTTTAATTTTCTCATCTTATTTTATCATTATCTCTTGAACCGTTTATTTTTTGACATGCCGTTTTAGAGTTTTTTATTCATCTCATTTTTATTTTCGAAATGCCATCTATTGTGATATACTTTTTTAAAAAAAATTTCCAACCATTCGATTTTGGTAGAAAACTAGTAGCTATCATGTTCCTACCTTATTAGTCTCTGCTACTGTTTTATTTGAATTTCAAGTTTATTTTCTTACCATGTTCCTACCAAATAGTGATTATGTTATGTTTAACTACTGGATAGTGCTCCTTTCATCAGTTATCTATCAGGAAACTAAAGTAATATTTTCAGAGTTGTCATTTTTTACTTCCTACCATGTTGTTATCTACTTATGTTTTGTTTGATTTTCAAGTTCATTTTCCTACCATGTTTCTACCGGATAATGCTCCTGTCATGTTTAACTATTGGATAGTGCTCCTTTCATCAGTTACCTATCAGGAAACTACAGTATTATTTCCGGAGTTGTCATTTTTTACTTCCTACCATGTCCTTACTATGTTCCTACCATGTCCTTACTATGTTCCTACCATGTTATTTGTTTCTATTTTGTTTGATTTTCAAGTTCTTGTTCCTACCAGATAGTGCTTATATCATGTTTAACTATTGGATAGTGCTCATTTCATCAGTGATCTATCTGGAAATTACAGTATCATTTCAAGAGTTGTCATTTTTTACTTTCTACCATGTCTCTACCATGTTCCTGTCATGTTGTTATCTTCTGTTATTTTTCATTTTCCTACCATGTTCCTATCAGATAGTGCTCCCCTCATGTTTAACTACTGGATAGTGTTCCTTTCTTCAATTATCTATCAAAAAACTACAGAAATATTTTCAAAGTTATCATTTTTTACTTCCTACAATGTCTCTACCATGTTATCTGTTTCTGTTTTGTTTGATTTTAAAGTTCGTTTTCCTACCATATTCCTGCTAGATAGTGTGCTCCTGTTATGTTTAACTACTGGATAGTGCTCATTTCATCAATTATTTATCAGGAAATTACAGTAATATTTTCAGAGTTATCATTTTTTACTTCCTACCATGTCCCCACCATGTTCCTATTATGTTATCTGATTCTGTTTTATTTGATTTTCAAGTTCATTTTCCTACCATGTTCCTACCAGATAGTGTTCATGTCATGTTTAACAACTAGATAATGCTCATTTCATTAGTTATCTATTAAGAAACTATAGTAATATTTTCAGAGTTGTCATCTTTTACTTCCTACCATGTTTCTACCATATATCGAATAGTTGAAAAAAATTTATCAAAAAAATATATCACGATGGATGGTGTTTTGAAGATAAAAATGAGATGAACAAAAAATTCCAAAGCGGCATGTCTAAAAAATGAATGAAATAAAAGATAATGGCAAAATAAGGTGAGAAAATTAAAAAAAAGTATGACATCATCTGTGATGTCATTAGCTGGTAGTGGAGGAGAACAAAATAACTTAGAACGTATAGAATGTGAGTTTAAAACTTATTTGATCAAAATAGTTATAGATCAAAACTTTTGTTGATATAAATATTTAAAATCAACTCATTTATAAAATTTCTCCAAAATAAAAATCAGGTTAATGTTTGCATACTGGGTAGATTAGAATCCATATATGTTATCCAAGCAATTATTTTGTTGTAGTTACTCTTCACATTAGACGCCATCACTATGTTTATTGTTGATGAATACCCGAAACAATGTCAAAAGATCTGTCGATTTTCATAAGGTTTCATGTTCTTAATTAATCGTTTAATAATAATAAAAGCAAAAATATGAAAATTCCTGAATAAATGTTTTCTTCGTGGTTACCATGGGCAAGTTTATCGTGAAGTCAATTATGTAAGTCATGGGCCCTCTCTTCCTCTTGGTTATTTATTTAAGGGAAATACACAAAAATACAATATTTGATATAAATAATTATTTTTTTATCTATTTCTTAATTTAATTTATAAAAGTGTATTATCAAGGTTTTGAATTTACATTTCTACCACTTTATGATAACCTAGGTTTTGAATTTACATTTCTACCACTTTATGATAACCTCGTCTGATTTTATAGTTATCTTATGGTTATTTCAAAACAACATAATTTTTTTGTATTTTTTTACCATGATTTTATTATACTTTATTTATAGTATTTATAATTAATGTAAACATGTTATATTTATGTGTTTTTATTTATTTTTTGTATTTGAATTTATTTTTGATATAACAAAATCGTATTTTACAGTTATCATATAGTTACCATATAGTTTACTTATAGATATATTCAATAGAACAAAATTGTATTTTATAGTTATCTTATAGTTTATTCAAATTGATGTAATTATGTTATATATTTGCTATAGTTGTAATATGTCAAATTAATATAGTTGTGTTATATTTATTTGTATTTAATTACGTGTGTGTTTAAACAATGTAACAACTATAAAAGAACTATAAAATAAATATGCATCGGTAAAAAAAGTTTGGAAAAAACATAGCATCATGGATCTTATTTTGAAGGGAAACATAAAGATGAAGAAAATATTCTAAAATGACATGTTGAAAAAATAAACGGTTAGTGAGATAAATTAAAAATAAGAAATTAAATTAAAAAAAAGAGGAATGTAAAAATGTAAATAAGAAAAGTTTAAAATGTAAAACTTCTAAATGAATTGTTGGAAACATACTAATGATGTAAATTGCCCTTTATTTAACAAAGATAAGGAGATGTTTCTGGTATCTCGTTTTCTAAACTTGGCCCAGTCCATTGTTGTTTTCTAAACCTCTCTTCATAGAAAAATATAATTTTAATCAAATTTGTTACTAATAAATGGAATAAAGAAAATCATAATTTTCAACTAAAAATAACTCAAACCTTAATAATATAATTTTCTCTTAAAACAAGAATTAAAAAATTAGCCTTGTTAATAGTTACAAAAAACAAAATCAGACCTCTAATTTTTCCCACTTAAAAGAGAACTTTGTATCTCCGGTGCAACAAATAAAAAATCTTTTTTATTTGACGATGAAATTTGCTATCGTGAGTCATTGTCAAATGTTAAAAACCGAATTTGTATCTCTTGTTAGAACTGCTTATGGCCTTGTGATATGCCGGGTCTCAGTATATTGATTGCAACAGGAAAATGGTTAAGTGTGCCATAGAAAACAGGTCCATATCCACCTTTATCAATCTTATTGATGTGGTCTGTAACTTCTTCCATCTCTTGAACTGTGTATCTTCTGCATCGTAAGTCGTTGTTCAACTTTGCGGCTTTTGTGTATCCTGATGGAGAATGTGTCCTGCATTGATCTTCTTTTGCCTTTCGACTTCTACTAGCTTTTTTGCTGCTTCAACAACAACTCTTTTCTTCTTCGAGATTAATTCCAGGTGAGTTTTACTTACCCTGACTTTTTGTTTTCTATAGTTTTTAGCCGATGTCGCCTGGAACCAAAATCATAGTTAGACATTTCACCATGAAACGAGATATTTTTACATCATATATTATATTACCATTTGCTTGGCTAGAACAACTTCTTTTGTAAACTGAGTTGAAAGTGTCCATAGAATGATCTAGTTTAAGCCTTATTTTCCATATTTCCGACTCCAACAAATCCTGTCAAACAAAAAGATGGAGCAACATAACATCAGATACGAAAATGAAAACCAAATACTCAAGAAATGCTAAGACCCCTTGTCAATACTTAGTAAGTGTAACCACAATTTATTGAAATGGGAGAAAATAAACATGCACAGAGCCATAACTGTATCAATGTTGTATACTTTTAGCGTAGCCAAGGATTAGCGAGAAAACCAATAAAATTGGTGAATTCTACGATCTGCTATTTATCATCTTAGCTGCAACGAACTCTGAAGGTTCCTGTCAGTGAGCGTGGACGATGTTACTGAGAAGCAAAATGCAAGGGGCTTCGCCGAAACCTTTCTTGCGGTTTGATCGATCATGAACTTTGAATTATTGTTGTTTTGGTTTTTGCAAGTTACTCAGTCTTCGTGCATCTTTTCCTACACCATCCATGCCGAATAACTAATTTAGAAAGTATGACAAATGCGTAATTTCGAATGATCATATTTAGAATTCTTGTTCCGTCCATTAAATATTGCAACTAGCAAATGCATCATAAAATTTCGAAGGATACACACACACACACATATACATAGATAGACAGATACATACATACATACATACATACATACATACATACATACATACATACATACATACATACATACATACATAGAGAGACAGATACATACATACATAATACACACACACACAGACACAGATACATATACATACATACATACATACATACATACATACATACTGTTGGAATTGTTGATGTGCCCTAGTTCTAAAGGCATTGGTTCATGTAGTGTCACATTATAAAGGCAATAATCTACTGCATTTATACCTTGTGCTATAATATGAGTAGAGTATCCATTGATTGATAATCATAAATGTCCC
>CATIWQ010037488.1:0-13709 GCA_949673415.1 Euphorbia schlechtendalii
AAGGCCATTGACTAGTCCTTGTCGTTCCAAGTTTTTGGACTCTAGCCTGGTTCATGTTGGGGTACACTCATAAGGGTAATTTCGTCTACTTGTATTTAATGGGTTCTTCCAGTTAATTTAACTGGAAATTGTAATTTTGAATGCTCAAGTTCAATTGAACGTGAATACATTTCAGCTCACATGACCTAAATCTGATAATAACATTGAAGTAGCTTCGACATAGAGTGTGTTTCCCATAGAAACTACTAGTTTATAAGCATTTTATAATTTACAAGCTATATAATGAAGTGGTTTTTAATGATCTACATTTTAATTTATAACATTATTTTTCGAGTTTGTCATAGCACTTATTAAACATTAAAGAATCTTGAGTTAAAATTTGTCAATAAACAATTTCTGTAATTTATAAGGCGTAATAAATCCATAGCCGCTCCAACTTGACACGTTTGGTCAACTGACCCTTCAGTTATGACTTGTAGTCATGAGTAGACCTGTTCGCAGGCCGGGCTACCCACCCGGCCCGGCCCGAGCCCGCTTCCATGGGCCGGGCTTGGACACGCATTTTTTTAAAAAGCCCGGCCCGAGCCCGAGCCTGTCAAAGCCCGAAGATTTATGGACCGAGCTTGGTTTTTATATAAATACCCGAGCCCGGCCCGACGAATAATTTTATATATTTATTATATATTTATACATTAAATTTATTATTATTTTAAAATTTTATATTTTATCCTATTAAATTTGTATACTTGGTTACAATAAATGTTACTAAATATTAAAGATTTTCAGTAAACAATGCAATTATATTTAAAATTTAAACATATTTTAACTTTTTTTATATTTTTTCTATTAATTTAATAAAAAAATTAATAACAAATAAAATATTCATGGGCTTGGGCCGGGCTTGGGAATGACCTTATTAGTCCGGCCCGAGCCCGAAGTTCTAAAGTACGGGCTTGGGTTAACGTTTTTTGTAAAAAACCCGCCAAACCAGGCCCGAACCCGGCCCGGCCCGCGCGACGAACAGGTCTTAGTTCAAATCATAACTTAAAATAAAAACCCTTATTTTACTTACTCAAAAGAGTCCTTATCTATTGTTTCGCCCAGGGCACTAATATGTTAGGACCGGCCATGTTGATCGTACATGTGTCTGCGCATTATTTAATTTTAGAGAAGGTTAAGTTTCGATTTTTAGCAAAGCTTTGAGAAACATGTACTATCATTTAGGAGTTAACAATTTGTGTTACATCCAGGCAATTCGGGGCCCACAAACTACTCAGGTTCGCGAAGCCGTTCAGTCTCTCCGGATGGGCACGGAGGCGATACAGAGCCAGTAGAAGAAGGCTCATGGAACGATGGAAGTAAGAAAGCTGGATTTAATCCAAAACTCAAACTCAAAGCCAAATCTAAACCCGGTTCTGGTCATACTTCTAATTCCAAATATAGACCTCATCCCGGCAGAAGATATTAGTATCATATTTATATTAATATTAATAGTTTTCGTGCATTGTGTTCAATTCTGGCTTTATTTTCATTTCTCCTTGCGCTGGTGTGGTCTTCGCAAAGGCAATAAATATAAATCATTGTGTGCTTGGTTGTTTTGGATTGTAATAATAAACTATCACGTACCTTATATGTTGCATAATACAATAAGAATAAGTAAAACTTCTCTTTTTATTCCGACAATTTAAGTTAATTACTATCATGAATATTCTTTGTGTCCAAATGGATCTAGCAAGTTTTTTCTTAGTAAAGATTAAAAACAAGGATGTTTAGGCACCGGCGGTGCCAGATTTTCCGGATTGGGTGGGGGAAAGCTTTGTTAAAAATTCCATCCGGCAAAAGTATTCTCGACTGGCGAAAACAATCACTGACAAATAAATTGAACATACAAATATTAAAATTTAAGTTAATTAAATGTTTTATTATGTTAGTTAAATATTAAAAAAACAAATATCAGTTAAATAACTCATTAACACTATGTAATAAAAATTAGTAGTAAAATATATACAACTAGTAAATCTCGGGACGAAATACAAACACAACAAATTAAAATGCATATGCAAATACTAAAAAATAAAAAAGAAACGAATAGAGTTTTAATATGTTAAAAATACAGCTCATTCATAATGGCTCTTAACCCAATAAAAAATGACAGATAGAATTTTACTTTTACTCTGTACACTTGTTTTTGTACCTGCTCATTTTCTTTCTCTTTCTTCTGTATCTTCGTCTCTTCATCTTCCCGTCATTCTTTTTTCCTTCATCTCCGGCTAGCCTATCTCTTGTAAGCTCATTTCTAATAGCTTCAACGAGGACTCCACTTTCCATTTATCTGTCAGCCTCGCAGGGGCGGCATTTGACTGTCCGAGGAGGCAAAATCACCAGAATACCTCATATTCATGGGGTTTTACCGGTGACTGGGTGGGCTGCTGCCTCTGCATGCCCACCCCTGGCTCCGCCCCTAGGGACGAGCATCCTAACTAAGTAATGTACTTAGAAAGTTTACTAGATCGTAATTAGCAGCACAAGAGAAGATCAACTTTCATTTTTATGAAAACCATGTGATATATTTAAATCAAGTTGTAAATGAGTAGGTCAGAGCTCATAATAATAAGATGAGAGAAATATAGAAATAATATTAAAATTGAGTGCTGAAAATAACAATAATGAAAGTCTTGAAGCATCACCACCAAGTATTACAAGCGTAGACATGCTATATGACCAAGGGAGACTCTAGGGGTAGAGTGGAACCCATGCGATGCACGTTTCAAGGGAGTAAACGGCGCATGGACAAATCTAGTGAGGGAGACCAAAGAAGTGCCGCTAGCCATCGAAGCATGAAAAGGTTGATGATTTGGACTTAGTGTTATGAAAGTCACATGTGGGGTCACCGAAAGTTGTTTTGTCTCTATGCTTCAACATTTCATTATAAATAGGATGAATTGTAAAGCAAATATCATCACAAATTTGAGAGCTTGAGAGCATTTGGAGAGTTAGAGAAAAATTAGTAGAGAGGAAGATCAAAAGCGGGTCAAGCAAAAATTAAGTCTAGTAATTTTTGTGCCTTTGATTACATCTATTAAGGGTTTTCTTTAAGAGAATTTCTCTAAAAATTACTGGGGATAATTGGGTGTGAGGTGAGAGTTTTGTAAGCACTGTGTAACTTTCTCCATAAATAAAGTCTGCAGCAGCTGCGGAGAGGTAGGCGAAATTGGCCGAACTCCATCATCAAATATTGTGTTATTTTTCCACTATTATTTTTTTCGCATTCCATTAATCTGGTAGTACGGGAATTACCACGTTTATTCCCCAACAGGATATCCCCAAATATTGATCAATTTATCAATAAGCGTCCTTCTCTCAGCTCTCTCTTATCATTGGTGGTTTCTCTGTTTTGTCTTTGGAGCAGTTCTTTTACTTTTCCATCGTCTCCATATCTTGTTGAGTTCCACAATCACAATCATAATAGGGCACTACCAAATCGAACGGCGATTGGGGTTTTGAAAGGTAATTTTGAATCTCTATTTCAAAGTTTACTTCAATCAATTTTATGTTTTTTGATGGTAAACCTAAACCTAGATCTGAACTTTAAGAGACGGTAGGATTATGGAGTCTGGTTGAATTCCGGCATATGTTCGTAAAACAGATGCTACTTGTAAGCACCTCAACACTTCCATTCATATAATTCTCTATTGAAACCAACTGAATGTTTGTTTTATAAGTTTAGAAAATCAACTGAATGATATATAAGTTCAGAAAAACTAGAGTATTGACCACATAGTTTGAAGCAAAATCTCCCACCTCTAAACAAGCATGTAATTTTGACTGATAGATACCCAATTTGATACCCTATATTCTACGTACTTTACGAGTTATACTGAACCATACCTTTCACATTGATTCAGTGCTAGCTTAATGAAATACTGTTTGTTGTTATCCTTTACTAACTTGTTTGTGCAACTATAATAACAATCTAGTTCTATGTTGTTGAAGATCTCGTATTCGAGCTCTAAAAGACAGATACCTCTGCCAACCCACATTTTGTGGTAAAAATTTATTTCACTAGTAGTGTTGTTACTTTTACAACTAATACAATAGTTCTCAAAGAAACCTGAAATTTTGTATAAGCAAAACCATACAGTCATTGTTCATATGCTAGATATTGGTCCAACTACCAAAGTAATTATAGGAGACAACTTCAGAAAGGCAATTTCATGTTGTTCGTAAAATCAAATCGCAAATTTGTAAATATGTTCTCATTTCCATTCAACCTATAGGGCAGATGGAGACCTCTACCGATAAACTGGTTGTCTTCATTTAGCATATGACATTTTAAGGTTAAATTGACTGTATAGTAGCATATTCTCTTGGTTATATAAGCTATGTGGAACATAAGATATTGAATTTTAGTCTGTGTAGATGTTCAATATTTCCTTTGCCTCTTGCTCAACTCGTTATTGACATGTTATATTTCTTTAGTACCTCTAGTTTATACTAAATTAATTATATATACTTCCTTTTCTAGCATTGTTTACCGTAAATATCGATGAATATGGAAACTCTCCAGGCTCCTCAAAATAGCTTCAACATGATATTTAACTCGTTTACTTACTCAATTCATTTAGTTTCATCACTATTAGTTTACTTTTTTCTCTATCCCAAATTTTACGCAGCACTTAGGATACATGAAGTTGCAAACCACTAAATTGTCTAATTCTAAGAGCTCAAGCTAAGTGCTTCTTTATTCTTCTCTCACTTGATGCTAGCGATTTGTTGGATACTCAGGTTCGTATACAATAGTAAGAATTGGATCCAGGTTAGATCAAGTTGCATAAATCAGTTGCTGAGCTAAGCAACTCTAACATAATTTTGTTAGACTTTCTTGCCAGCATAGCATAGTTACTTATATACCCTTCTTTCACTTGTACAATAGTATAAATGTGTAATCTCTGTACTTTACATATTCAAGAGAGTTTATGCGAATACATTTTTCTTTCAATTTTCATTTTTATATGGTATCAGAGCGTAAGTTCCAATAATGGTGAGGAAAAACAAAAACATATTTCAGTTCTTGAATAATAATGAAGATATAGCTCGCACAGAAGAAGGAATCATTGGAGAAAATTCGAGAACAAAATAGCAGTTGAAAATGAGCAATCAACTGCAAGTAAATCTTAGAATAAGTCTTTTAAGTTAAGTTCCAATTGGAAACAATTTTTTACCTTGGAATAGAGCTATCAAAAGAGCATTAATTGCTAAAGAAAAGTTGAGGTTTATAGATGATCCGAAACTTGTTGGAAAACAAAGATGATTTCCGAAAATAGCAAAATTAAGATTGTCTTGTTACATCATGGATCCTGAATTCAATGAGTAAAGATCTAAGTGATGACTTTCTATATGTTGATTGTGCCAGAGATTTATGCAAAGAACTTGAACATATTTTGGGAGAATAATGGACCTTTATCTACCAAATCAAGAGATGTCCGAGTGTACTAACTCAAGGAGATATAACAGCAGTGCAATATTATAATAAATGAAGAAATAATGGAGTGAACGGAATATTTTAAGGCCTGATGTGGTTTGTCAGTGTAGTTGTGTATGCGAGGCTTTCAAGAAAATAGCAGATCAGAGGGAGGAAGATAGGCCACTGCAATTTTTAATGGGACTCACAGATTCTTATGAAACAACAATAAATCAAGTATTGTGACGGATGCTCTTCTAATAGTCAACAAAGCCTACTCCTCGGTGGTCAGGATTGAAAAGCAAAGAGATATCTACATTAACAACATAGTTGAAGTAGCCAATTTTTTCTAGATCAATGTATAGTTATAAGTGTTAGACATGATGTATGCCCTACAGGCAATTAGGGTGACATGTCTTTATTAGTCACTAATGTACAAACAGGTTCAAATTATTGTTATTAATAATAAGGCATCTTTGTTATATATTGATGATTGTTTCTATATTGTGTATCTCGCTGGTATTATATATATGTTATTAAGTATATGTATAAGTTCGTTGATATAATAAGACAAAGTCCATGACTATTTCATAGCGTGAAAATGCGAGTACATAGTGGGAGCTATGTGGTGTGAGAACTACACACACATGTTACTTTGAAAAGTCTAAATGTCCCTAGTCATAGTTTCATTGAGACTGGACATCAATGAAGCCTAGCATGTGTAGGCTTACTCCTTGGATTTGATCAAAGCTGATCTTACGAGCAGAAGGTGGTACCTTGAGTTAACACATGAATTTATTCGGGTAATACATTGGAAACCGCTCTAAGACAAATACTCAAAAAAATTATATCCATGTGTTGGTGTCATATCTTATTGCAGTAGCAATATGATTATCCTCAAACCTGAGATACTATTTACCTTGGAGTTGCCATATTTTGGGTCATATTCATACCTTGGTGATTAGGATGATACAGGTATAGTGATGATCATTCGTTGGTAAGCCGAGTAGTCAGATGAGATCCATCACTTCTGATATAGTGATATAATGGGAGTAGTACCACAAGGCCTCTTGTTGAAGTAACACACTCATAAACCTCTAATCAGAATATGAGATTAATGGAATGAGTTTCTAGTCAATCTCAATACATAGAGGCGAGTGGTGTTCTTTGTAAACAAGTTTAAGTCTAGGATATCTACGGCTATTACATGAGTTAACACTTAATCCGAGCTTAGTAAATTGGATGGTACTTGACTGATGGAAGGTGTGTATTATACTATTTACTATTGCAGAATCGGATCAAGTCACAAGAACGTGAAGTTCTGAGTATCGAGAGATCATACACATTTGCAAGAAAGCCCATTTGATCATCTAGATTTATCAAGTTCCATATCAGTCTGGAACACTAAGTTTAAATGTTCCCGGATGGGAAGTCAAGTTTAGGTTAACCACTAGTGATTCTATACTTCGGGATCCTATGAAATCACACACATTGGGTCTTTACTGAACTAAATAAACAACTTATAGATGGGGTCTATACTGAGAATAAAAGAGGAAGTCAAACTCATTTTAGATGGAACATTAAATGGTCGGACAAAATACATTTAAAGAGGATTTGGGAAAATTGAAAGCGACGGAGCAAGGGAATTTTACTATCATGAGTGGCCCCGCGAACACAGGTTGTTTATGGGTGGGGCCTGCGTGGTAGCCTCACGAGCATAAAAAATGCTCTTGGGTCGCTAGCATGTGCTGGCATAAGGTCATCGCATGTTGGTGGGCTATAGGCCCGCAAGTGTTGCTGGGCAACGCCCTATGACCAGTAAGCCCGCAAGTGATGTTTGTAGGAAGTCTCGCAAGAGCTCGCTTGTGGGGCAAGGGAAGCCCAAGGGTGGTTCCCTTGGAGGCCACGCACAGCCCACCATAGTGAGCACAACACCACATACTTCAGCTCAGCCTTTCCTTCTAAATTTTGTCTTTTTTCTTTTTGAGTTTTTGTGAGATCCTCCTTGAGTTTCTCCGCTTTCACAAGAATTATTTTGAAAGCTTATTCATATTTGGGAAAGAGCTTCTTAGTTATATTTTTGGGTTGGTCTACGAGCGGTCTAACATCTGCTTGTTACTAGCGAGTTTTTCCTCTACATGAGGTTTTGGTCGATGGGGTCCTTGTGGACTAGTCGTAGAGGCCATTGGTTTGGGGAATCATGTTAATGGAGTGCTGTTCGATTACTATAAGGGATTGCCGCACTAAAGGAAAATGCACACATCAACTGGTAATGCTCAAATCTTATGCTCAGTTTCTTTTATTAAGTTTGATAAACCTATAAGCATCTATGGAACTTTTCAATTTAAATTATGTCAATCATGGCATGCTTAGGAAATCTTTTAAATTTCATCTTAAGTTTTGAAATTCCACTGTGCACGTTCACATGTTCAATAACTGCCTGAATTAACCAACCGTGGTATTAGAGCCTACGTTATGCTATATATGGTTGATAATAATATATTGAAATGATATTTTCTATGAATTGATTAAAGTAAGCTACATATGACTTATTTTTCAATTCCTGTCATAGAAAATGATGTGATAATTATGAGCGGATGACGTTTCGGACCTGTGCGGTTACCGTGAGGCGCCGGCCTCATGAGATGGGGCGTGGGGTTTTTCGAAAGGGAGCAATGATAAGTGTATAATTACACTTATTATCAGGATAATTTCACACAATAAACACTATAGTTTGAATCATTTTTATACTTCATATAAAAGATTTCATGTGGTACATAGTTGGTTTTGATGCAAATGCAGATACTAGGTAAATCTTGGGCGTAAAATGATCAAAAGTGGAATTCTATGAAAAAAGAGTGAAAAAGGTGCATGGAACTTGAACATTTGGCTTAGGATCGAAGCTGTCGAAGATCGGTGAAGTTACAAGGAGATTTTTGAAGAAAACTCAATTCATGGTCATCACAATCATTCGCGATCGTGACCTGTTCACTTCAGAAACAGAAATCTACCAACAAAAGATTCATGGTCGTGAATCACATATCGCGGTTGCGAAATGGACGGTTTTTTGGTATTATCTTATTAACTACTAACCGCCAGATAAGTATGATCAACTGCTATCAACCGCCATCAACTACCAACGAAAAGACACTTATCAGGAGTCAACCAATCATGAAAAGGTGCCTATCCATTATGGATTAAATCAAAGCCTCTCAACCAATCACATTGAAGAGATGTAATATTTCACCAATGGATATGGCTCTTCGTTTGGATAGATGCAACCCTTCAAACTCTATAAATAATGCTCCATATCTTCAAAATTTCGTGCAGCATTGTGTGTGCAACACTAGTGGGTATTAAGTGCAGAGAAAAAGAGAGAAATATAGTGTGTATTTAGTTAGATTCGCTACGCTCTTAAGTGTTAGCGAGAAAATGTTTAAGTGATTCAATTTCTTGTTTCGATCACTAGATTTCTCTACAAATTCGAGCGATTGTTGTGTAAGTGTACTTGCAAATCACTTATCAATAAAAGTTTTCATTTTTCAATATTCGTTTGTTCAATATTCGCAAAGAATAGCATCCTAGCGGAGGTTCTGTATGGGCCGAAACCGAATTGAAAGCAGACGCAGGAATTGCGTGAATTGACGACTCCCATTAAAGAGTGGATATGGTTTGATCAACTTTAGCTTTCACTTGCATACTTTACAACTTTGCTTTCCTTTCTACTTATACTTTCTATTTCAAAGTTTATGATATGTCTATGTGTCATAATGTGTATTTCATGCTAAGTCTTTTATGTTAATCAAGTCATATGCGTTGGCGTTAATTTTAAGAGTAGTTTCAGGGTTAACAATATCGTTTATAATCACTGGATCTGTGATATAACACTGTTTAGTGAGCCAACATTTTTGGAATGGTAACTTGCTAAATGTTGCCATGTGAGAGCGACCCGTACTAAGCATAGTATTGATGTTGTCCAGGTTTTCATAATTGTCTTAACTCATTTACGCTAGACTTAGAAAAGTTATTTCATGTGTAGCTCTGCAGCGAATCATTGAATATTTGAGTATCTAGAACCGAATCTGTTAGATAATCTAGTGTATCGTAACATCTTTGTTAAACTTGCATGTTTTCTCTGCTAAACTTATTCGTAGTGAAAATCTATTCATTTAGAGTCTCTAATCTATCACATCTATATTTACTCAACTTTTTATTCTAATCTATCTACCCATAAATAAAAATCTCTAATCTATTTTTATTTTATTTACTTTTAAGCTTCCCTAGTTATCTTTAGATCAGGTTCCTTCCCTGTGGGTTCGATATCTTTTAAAACTACATCGCAATTGTATACTTGCAGTTATCATCCTTTTTCTATGTGGTAAGGGGTATTGACAACACCTACATTTTATATGTGAACAAGTTTTTGGCGCAGTTAATAGTCAACACTTCATGAGATTTTGGAACTATATTAGATTAAACTTATCAGTAGAAAAGTGGCAAACAAGTTTTTGGCACCGTTGCCGGGGAAGGCAATAATGTTATAAAGATATTGTTTAGGAAGCTGAATAAGTTCTAAAGATAATATTTGTTAGTATTGTTCCCTAAACAATTTTCTAAATTTCATTCTAGATACGAAAGTTTATGAAATAATCATCTTTGGGGTGATCATCATAATTTTCCATCTTGATTCTTGACAAATAGAAGATTTTCTTCTATTTCCTCTATTCACATTCGTGACTGTTTATCGCGCTCGTGAATTCCTATATAAACATTCTGTTTCATAAAATTCTGCTAGTCACGCTCGCGACCAAGGATCACGATCACGACACACGCTGTAACTGCAGCAGTTTTGCCAGTTTCTCGATAATTTTTCTTATTATCTACATATAGGTTGTAAATCTCATAACTATTCACTTCAGTTATCCGAAATTCTTCCTTTTCAATCAAAACCTTCTGTTCTAAACTTTGAGATCAATCATTCCTTTTCATAAAAATGAGTCTTTCAAACAAATCTGTTCTCATTCCTTCTTCAGACTTGCAAGAATGGTATGAAGCACCTTTTCCTATTCATTCTTGAGAGGAAGGTGATCATTTTGAAACCGTTAGAGATGCAGAGTTTGTTAGTTTTTATGTCATTCATAAGAACAATTTTCTTCAATTAGGAATCTATGAAAGGGTGATGTATTACCTTGGAGTCCTAATTATGGTTCTCTATTCATCTATGAACATTGGGAACAGTGAAGATAACTGTAAGGAAATGCTGATTTCGCTAGTGTGGATAAATTCTGAAATGAAGTGTTTGGAATATCGACATCAAGGAAAGAAGTATAAAGTGTCAAGGAAGAAGTTGGAGCAAACTTTGGGTTTTCCTAAAGACTGCTACTACAAAATGCCTCTTGGTTGGGACCCTCTACCAACTTGGAAATGTCTTACTGGAAAGGATGAATATGAACAGGAATCCGCCTATAGTTGGTGGATCCGAGATCCTTGTTTGCTTGCATTACACTTTATTTAAGTGGTGCACTTTTCGGTAGATCTAGTTCTGACTTAGTCTTTCCTGAAGAACTGTTTGTCTTGGAAGCAGTTTGGAATGGCTTACTTATGGATGTATCGGGGATTATGATGGGGACTCTTATGTCCGCCACAATTGATCCTGGAAGGATAGCATACGGGTGTTGAACTATGGCAAATTTATTAGGATAAATTGGGAGATTACCAAATTCTGAAGAAGTCTTTACTGATGAAGATGAAATTCCAGAATTAACTACGGAAGTTTTCTTCAAGAAAGGATTTCTAATTAAGTGTATTGGAGAAATAGGAATTACCTATGATTGGAAATCATGGGATGAACGCGTTGAGGTTGATAAGAAGAAAGAAAGAGAAATTAATAGGAACAAAGGAAATAGTTCAACCAATCTCAAGAGGAAGTTGGATGAATTAATGGAGGATCAAATTTCTATTCATCGCAAGGTTAGCAATATCCATATTTTAGTATGTGATGTTGAAAGAGATTTGCGAGAGTCGCGTTACAAGATCGATTAGATGATAGAATCACTCCCTCCTGAATAAATTTCACTTACTTTTAGAAAACTTGTATAGGTATCTTTTAAATTGTGTTTAGTTTACTTAGTAGTTTGCTTGTTTGTTTGTTTACTTATTTGTTTGTTTGTAAGTATTTTTTTTATAAATAAAAATTGAACACCAAGACGTCTATGTTCAAAGTTTGTGTTTGTATTTAACAAATTTGTGTTTTGTGTTTGTGTTTCTAAGTTTTTATAGGTACAAGTCTAAAATTGAAGAATTTGGAAAAGTTACAGCTCACAACCGCGACTTATTTTTTTCGCGCTCGTGAAGTTCTGGAGAGAAAAACTTATTGTTTCATTCGTGAGGAGAATCACGATCGTGACTGGCCTTCGGGATCGTGACAAGGCAGAATTATAACCGTTACAGCTCACAAACTAACACGTGACAGATGGCTTAAACCGCCATTAACGGCTAGTTTTGACCCCAAACGGCTATAATCCCATTAATGACCAATTAGAGACCCAATATACCTCTATAAATAGGTCCAAGTTAAACCCTAACCACCACACCTTCTACAAAAAGCTTTCTAATTTCTAAAATTTCTATTCTTCTTATTCAAGTATCAAACCTTTTTCAATCCTTTATCTTCAACTCAACCATGACTCGTGTTAAAAGAGCTACCCAAAAGAAAAGCACACAATCGATTCAAGAGGAATTCGATTGTCCGTTTCCTTTGAGAACGAGAGAGGAAGGCAAACAATTTCAAAAGTTAAGCAAGTTGGATATCACTGAGATGATATTCCTCGATTTAGTTTTCCTAGAGAGTCTAAACCTTCGATAAGAGATGGAAGCATACCTTTCCATTCTTGGTCTTTCAAGCTTTGAGTCAATGCGTTTTCCACAAAATCGAGATTGGATTCTCGAATGTTTGGTGATGTTCGATTTTGAAGATTAATAAAGGAGGGCGATTCAGTTTCGGAATCAAGGACAACAATACACCATCACAATAGAGATGATGGGTAATTGGTTCGGTTTCGAAATTGAAAATTCTTCAAGCATGACGGACTCATTCCAACCTAACCGAGTTTGGGCTAATTTATCGGGTAAGACCCAAAAATTCCCGTAATAAACTCATTAAGGATGAATGTATTCTCCTTCTCCACAAATAACTTTCCACTTCTGTATTTTGTCGAGTCGAGAATACTAAAGTTCAAAAGAAGGACTTGTATGTTCATTCTTGTGCTTTGATGAAACAAAAAGCGAAAACCATGGATATTATTTGGGATATGATGAAGAAGAACTCAACGAGCATGAGGAGTAACATTGGAGCAGCCGAAATTATCATCGCCATAGTCTTGGGAGCACGAGGTGAACTCCCCTATGTTCAACAACCGGGTGAGTATTTTCGATATATGGATGCAAATTACTTGAAGAACATCGGATTACTCCAAGAGCACGATGGTGTTTATTCTTTCTACTCCTACTCCAACCGCACCAAGAAACTCAATTTGTCTCAAGAGGATTCTTCCACCGGCCCATCAAATCCATCGGTTAGCCACCGCAAAGGAAAAGCTCCGATGACTGAAATAGAAGAAGAAGATGAAGAAGACGAAGAAGCTCCGGAAGATTGGAAGGCTATCATGCAACAAAAGTTGGATAATTGCCAAGCGGAACTTGGAGTCATGAAAAGAGACATGAAAATTCTAAAGAAAAGTAATAAGTCGATGCTTCGAAAATTACTTTCTTTCTTTAGAAAACAGAATTGTCAATTCACTCCTAGTCCACCGGATTCTCCTTTGCAATAATCGGGTTTTATTTTTTTTCTTACGTTTTCTATTTTTCAATCAATTTTAGACTAGTTCTAGTTTTTAGTTTTTAGTAGTTTAATTTGATTTTTATAATGTCTCACAATGGGGACATTGTGTTCTTTAAGTGTGGGGGGGCATTTGTAAAAATCTCGTAAAATAAAAAAAAGTGAATAAAATTAAAAAATCGAAGAAATTTGAAAATTTTCTTGATATTTTGTTAGTTATACATTATCATTTCTTATGCTTTACTAACAATTGTCCAAGGTTATTATGAGTGTTAGGTTTTACAAGTTTGATGTTAGTGCAAAAATTCGAGCGCATGTGAATTTGAACGATAGTAGCACAACATTATTGGCAAGGATGAGTGGTGAGTAACATTCGAAAGCAACATTCCAAGTAAGTTTCGATTTATATTT
>CATIWQ010037507.1:0-11986 GCA_949673415.1 Euphorbia schlechtendalii
AAAAACCTTGTCTCCCACTTTCCTACCCATAAGATATAAGTTCAAAATACGAACAGGTGTTGTCAATACCGTTTATCTATATAGAAAAATGGTGACCATTGCAAATATACAGTTACGATGTAGTTTTAAAAGATATCGATCTCACGGGGAATGACTAGCTCTAAAGATCAACAAGAAAAATGGAATAAAAAAATAAAATATCATTGAATTTTAGTTATGAGGATTAGAATGAAGAATTGATAGATATATGTATGGAAGACTAGAGATTCTAAATATATAGAGTTTTCCAACGAAATAAGTATAGCAAAGAAAACATGCGAGTTCAACAAAGTTATTACGTTCACTAGACTAATTTATTATAATCGGTTCTAGACACTCAGATGTTCAATGATTCACTGCAAAGCAACACATGAAATGACTTTTCTAAATCTAGTGCAAACGATTAAGATGATTATATAAACCTGGACAATATTATTACTATGCTTAGTACGGGTCGCTCTCACATAGCCAAATTTAGCAAGTTACCATTCCAAAAATGTTGGCTCACTAAACAGCGTTAAAATCACAAATTCAATTATTATACACAATCTCATTAACCCCGAAACTACTCTTAAAGTTAACTCAAAGGCATATAACGTGATTAATATAAAAGACTCAACACGAAATATGCATTATGACATATAGACATATCATAAACTTTGAAATAGAAAGTATAAGTAGAAAGCAAAGCAAAGTTGTAAGGTATGCAAGTGAAAGCTAAAGTTGATTAAATTGTATGCACTCTTTAATGGGAGTCGTCAATTCCTGCAATTCCTAAGTCTACTTTGAATTTGGTCTCGGCCCGTACTGAACCTCTGCTAGGATGCTATTCTTTCTGAATATCAAACAAACGAATGTTGAAGAACGAAAACTTTTATTGATAAGTGATTTGCAAGTACACTTATACAACAATCGCTCGAATAGATAGAGAAATCTAGTGTTCGAAATAAGGATTCGAATCACTTAAACATTTTCTCGCTAACACTTATGAACTTAGCGATACTAAATAATTTCGCTCTCTATCTACGCACACACTATATCTCTCACTTTTCTAATTCCAATGCCACACCATGCACAAAATTTGTAAGGTTTGGAGCCCTATTTATAGAGTTCGAAGGGTTGCGTCTATCCAAACGAAGAGTTGTGTCCACTGGCGAAAGATTGCATCACTTCATCATTATTCGTTGAGAAGCTTTAATCTTATCCACAATGAATAGGCATCTGTTCATGATTGGTTGACTTCTGATAAGTGTCTTTTCGTTGGTAGTTGATGGCGGTTGATCATTCTTATCTGGTGGTTGGTAGTTAAGAAGATTTGACAGAATTACCGTCCAAGTCGCAACCGTGAAATACAAGTCACAATTGTGAATCTTTGTTTGATAATTTTCTGCTTCTGAAGTGTATCAAGTCGCGACCATGAACTGTTATCACGATCGTGAATTGTGTTTTTCTTCAGAATTCCTCTTGTAACTTCACCTATCTTCGACAGCTTCGATCTTAAGCCAAATCTTTAAGTTCCACGCATCTTTTTACGCCTTTTTCACTCTTTTTACATAGAATTCTACTTTAGATCATTTTACTCCCAAGATTTACCTAGTATTTGCATTTGCACCAAAAACAACTACATACCATGTGAAATCTTTTATATGAAGTATAATAATGACTTAAAATATAGTGTTTAGTGTGTAAAATTATATTGATAATAAGTGTAATTATACACTTATTAACCACCCATCTCGAGGTGGATCGAATTATCGTTCCTTTCAAAAAAGTGGAGTTCCATGAAACCAAAATACCCCCCGAAAAGCAAACAGATGGAATGAAGTGAAACTCAAAATCATTGTAACCCTAATAACATCGCACAACATGGGATGGAACATTCTCAAGCTATGATTCCAACAATACAAAAAAGTTCAAATTGTTTCTACTAATGCATGAACTCACAAATTGTTATTTAAAACTATTCCTCAGACCCCCTCGACAATTCCAACATAAATAGACTAATGACATAAACAATGAGTGATACCTCGATTAAACGAAATCCCTTAAGCAGATAGCTTCTCCAATACCTCCAAAACTGATGGTTCATGATGAGCTTTAAAGAGACCAAGCTTTTTTTCAGCTCAACTATCAACTCTCTCTCCTTCGTGGGGCATGAACGAGATTGAGATAAGATAATAATACGGTTCATATTCAAAATGTCTAGTCCTGAGGATTTCGATTGGGTACGAATAGGAGATGGTTCTGCAGTTGAAGAAGATGCAAGGCCGCGATTAGCTACTGCGTTTCCCACTTAATCTAGTGAGGGTTGTTACCACAAAGGGTGCAACAGCTGAGGTTACTGCCAAATCACTGACAACCGGTTCAAGCTCCATCTGATCCAGAATAGGAGGGGCTACTGGTTCTGCATGGCCGAGAACGTGAACTATATTTAATGTCGGTACTTTGTTTGTCTCGAGAATGATGCTAAGATCATCATCATCAAAAAAATCATGCTAGTCAGAGTGACGAGCAGATAAGATGACTCAGTAGAGCCTTCTTCGCTTGAAGATTCAAGATCATTAACTTGACAATGATAGCATCCCACTCTTTGCCTATGATTAGTATGGATAATCACCTCCGTGGAACCAACGAGAAGAACAAATGATCGGTTAGTAGTTCCAAACAGGACCAAGACAAAGCAAGAGACAATATCCAAACTATTCGGTCTATTAAGTCATGATCCAAAGAGATAATACGGCCGAATGAAGATGCTAAGTTTCTAATAAGATTTTCATCAATTAAGAATGGAGGAATTCCCATGAAGTCAACATACATAATGTATTCCTTAGGGGTGAAATCTGAGGGCAATAAAGACACATCTTTGAAAACATGGGGTAGAATCTTCCAATTTCACCTAAAAAATCATGCATTGCATTCACTGAATTAAAGGAAACAATAACCTTATCGTTGCCCACAAGGGCAGCAAAAGATATGTCAAAACCACGATCATGTAGTGGCTCAAAAGTATAACAAATATGAGCAATATTAATGAGAGAGACTAAGCATGACTTATCTTTCCATGGAACCAATTCCGAATTGAGTTTGAGGCTCTAAGAAGAGGGTGAAATGCTATCGAACTTTCCATGCACAACCGGGTTCTGAAGACAGGCATCAGTAGAAGCTATTGATGCCACAACCTTCGCATATGAACAATCGCTTCTTGGAGAATAGTAGAATAAAAGACATTGATGTTTCGACTAATTCCCATCAAACCGAGGTTGACGCTGTTTATTTAGATCAACAAGATGAGTGTATCTCACTCTAACAGTGCATAGGCGAATAACTCTAATGCAAATAGAATTTAGTCGATATAAGACTTCATGAATCGGTAATAAGTCATCAAAAATTTAGGTTTCTCGCATTCTTTCTCTTGGTAACATAAATGCTTCTAGTGATCCCATACTTCTTGAAGACTCTAACCATAGAATCGGCTCAGTAAGCGCTTGGGAAATTCACAAAATAAAACCTAGCATGGCTTGCGGGTTGCTCCATCTGGTTGTTGGTTACATGAACATGACAGGAACGTTGGGAAAGGTGAGCTGACGATGCATGGTGGGAGGGCAATTGGGTGCGACGGTGGCTGACGCAGTGGATAGGAGGTCGGTAGAGGGTGCAGTTGGGTGGCACTTGAGGCTAGGGTTAGGGTTTCACTCCATCATTTTTTAGTGGGGTCGTCATTTGTTTGCACAAATTTAAAAGTTAATTATAAAGTTAAATGAATCAACACCCTTCTAAAGTTGGATCAAAAAATTAGATGTCCCCTTTAACTTTCAAAAGAACCAGTTATTCCCCTTAACATGGTAAAAATGCCCAGTTTACCCTCTCAATATCATGTGTCAACTTCTTGTTGGAGAGAAAAAAAATAGAAAAATGACATCTTTCAAAAGGAAAGGAAGGAGAATACAAGGAAAGGTAAGGTAAGGAAAGATATAATAGTTTATTCCTTGTGCGTTTGGATGATTTATGAAAGGAAATGAAATTTTGAAGTTCTCAAAACTTCTCAAAAAGTCACTTATGTCTTATAAGTGACTTTTTAAAAAGTAAGTCTGACTTACGTTTAACTTCTGTCTTATTTTTAACTTGTAAGATAAAAAAAGTTATCAGAAACACTTTATTATCTGACTTATAAGTTAAAATCTCCTTAAATGACACTTTTAAGTTTGAAATTGAAAAGTTTTGAGAAACACCCCCTTGTTTCTCGCCTTTTGGTTTGAACTTTGAAGGAATTAAAACTAAAGCATAACAATCAAACTCCAAATCAATGGCAAATTTCCAATGTACCGATTCACAAAATACAAATTCCTAAAATCAAATTTCTATTAAGCATTTAAATCACAAATCATTTTTAATGGAAAATTTCACAAACAGATTCATGATAAGGGCAAATTCAATTTCATGAGCAGTGGGCAAATTCAATTTAGATTCAAGCGGAAACAAACACAGAGAAAACAGATTGTTGGAAATTTAAATGCCAAAACAGTGAGCAGAAAAGATGGAGGTCGAGATGAGCATTGCCAAAGGAGATGATGACAACCATGAGATAACGGCAACGGTGATGGAGATGACATCGGCGAGGTAACGGCAACGACAATGGAGACAATGACAGCCACGGTGACGACGTTATTGATGGAGACGAAGGTGGCTGTTGGCGTGGATGCTCACCAAGGGTGGAGGGAGGGTGGGGCTTGTGGGGTACACGTCCCACAAGCCACCTGAATATTCCATGTAATAGTAAGTTTCAAATATTATATATAAGTTTTTTTGACAATATGAGGCAATTATTATGCTGTGCCCCAGGAAATGGGAAATGCAATGTGCCTTCTGCAACTTGTTAGTCCAAGGTTCTATTCATGGATTGTGTATAATTTTGCTCTACCATCTATTGCTATTTCTTTAATTATATTTTTAAATATGCTTATATATTAATGTAAGGTGATCACCATCCAATATAATATATTTACTCATCATTAAATATAAAATATATGATAAATATATTACGGCTAATATTATGTTTTTATGTAAACATAATACTGTGAGTAAAACTATGAAGTGTCAAGCATGATATATAGAGATCTAGAATATAAAATGCAAAGGGTAAACTTAAAAAAGTATCATGTGTTATGGGCTGTTTTCAAAAGGAGGCTTATGGTATTTTTAGTCTCGAAAGGGGGCCTAAAGTTTTATTCCGTTAACGAATTATAAGGGATTTTTTTTTTTGCTAACACCGTTAAAATTAATGACATGTCAAAGGGTAATTTCAGGAAAACCTAATTTTTTTTCATCTTCAATCTCTTAAAAACCTTAACCCCAAATTCATCCATCCAAAATTACATTAATTCTCCTTTTGATTTTTTCAATGTTCAAACACATCAACAAACTCCTAAAAGCAATCCAATTCTCCACCTTCTTGTGTGCACAATTGGGTTTCCTCATAACCTCTACATGAAGCGTATCAATGGCGGCGGTTATTGCCAATCTTATCTCTAAATTTCATTTTTTTCTCCTAAACCAACAAAACCCCATGTTTTCCCACCTCTTCTTCTTCCTTTTCTCTTTTTACTCTATAAAAACCTCAATAGAGTTATGCGAGAGGAAGAACAAATTTGGGATGCTGATTCTTTAGTGATTAAGGTAATGTACAAACACAAAGGATTATGATTATAAATGACATAAAATGAAGGAAGAAAGTAAATGAACGTGTAACAATAGAAGGGGAGGCACTTTCAAGGGGCGTGGATTTCTCTGGATTTCACGCTGCCCCATTCTATAGCCCACTCTGTCTTCGTTATATGCATTCGATCTTTGATGTGCTATTTCTTCCCCATCTTCAATCGATTTTTTAAGCTAAAAGTGGAGGATAATAATTCTTCACAAGTTAGGTTTTCTTGTATGGATAGATAAGAACTTTTAGACGAACAATGTTGAAAGAAAGCTAAAGCAAAGTCTTAAGGGTCTACTTATTTCTTGTTGAGAGAGGGAGGGAAAAGGCGATTGGATTTGAGATTTTGAGGTCTTTTAGATTGAGAGTGTTGAGACTAGGAACATCAGAGGTTTTAAGGTCTGCTAGATTATGAGTGTTGAGACTAGATTGAAGATGAAAAAAGGCTTTCCTGAAATTACCCTATGCTACATCATCAATTTTAAAGGTGTTAGCAAAAAATCTCTTAGTTGCTAACGGAACTAAATCTCAGATCTCCTTTTCAGATCCAAAATACCACAAGTCCCTTTTTAAAAACGGCCCAAACCACATGATATTTTTTTTGAATTGAAATTTTGCTTTTGAATTAAGAGTGAAGTTTTGATAGCATTTTGAGATAGCTTGTATGCTCTTGAAAATAATGATACTTCACCAAGTTGATTTGCTACAACTCTGCTCCTTTTATATAGGCTTGGGTTTTTCCCATTAAGATTGGACTGTATTCAGAAATCTAACCAATGTCTCTAAGGATTATACCATTATCACTAAGGATCTTTAAGGATAATCAAGCTATTGATTAATCCACTAGACTTAGCTTAATTTCCCATTTAGAGATAGAAAAATGACACTGGTGAAAGATTGGGATGAGAGAGTGATCCTCACGTACCTATCTTCATAATGTTGATCTTATGTAGTCCGCCTTGTACGATGGTCAGGACCTGCAAGATAAGGGGTGACTAAGGGGGACTAGCCATGTGACCGGCGTAGTCTCTTCGATGCTTAAGTTAGCAACAAAATTAAGAGATGAGGAAGAGAATATTAATGAATTGAATGAGTAAGAATTATGTACCTCTAACATGTGATTGGGTCTGTATATATAGGAAGTAGATGAGCCCAAGTAGTGATGAAAACAATATCTATCAGTAATGGCTCACTCCTACTTGAAGTGTATCTCTTGCTTGAAGAGGTAGAGTTCACTTAAGACTGAATCCATTGTTAGTTGGATAAGGATGAGAGATGATTTGGCATCTTTATGTTTGAGGAAGAATTGCTTCACTACTCCGGTCATTTGGTGGGACCGGATCTCCATGCGGCGATGGACGAGTGGTGACCACTTGCATGTCTAACCCATGCCGAGTTATCATAAGCCCCCCCATAAGCATAGGAAAGTCCTTCTAGGTCTTTCTTCAACCAGGTGAGTATCTTCTATGGGACCGTGTCGCTTACTCACTAAATAGTCCCAAGCTACGCTATTGAACTCGTCATAGTTATAACCGTGTTACTTTAAATTTTCTTCTGGTACCAAGCGCATCGCTTGAAATTCATATCCTCGGCCAAGTCATTTGACATTCTCTTGAGTTGGTTACTACTTTCTTGCGGATGAAATCTAAGCCGCTAATGAGGAGCCACGAACCCTAAATCCAACGGTTTAGATCTAATCATCATTTCAAACGTCAAATCAGCCTATTAAAGCGGTGTCAACTTCATTTCTCCCTCACTTTGTATTTCAGTGAGCATTTCTTCTCAGACTACATTCTCAGGTGATTTTCTAGAGCATTTTAAGTGTTCTATATCTTTCTCCGATCAGTAACATTTCACTTGATAAAGTAAGCATTTTATTTCTCTATTTCTTTTTGCACATATTTTCATGCCATTTGCTTTAAAGTTCCATATTTTGCTCTTTTTACATTTTGTCCCATGCACCATTTTTGCAATTTTTATTGTGATGTTCTTCATGTTCATGTCTTTTTGATCTTTAGCTAAGTAAAAATCCATTGATTTAGTGTTCCCCCCCACAACGTAGTTTGAAACCCATTTGAATCTTTAGATTTACTATTTGTAGCTTAAGGGTTGGCTCATGGAGATAATAAAATTTCATTCTCGCCCATCCGGTAATGATAATAGTAGTAGTAGTGGTAGTGAGTGATTGAGACGGATGGAAACAAAACCTCTAAATACCACCACCTTAGCAAAACTTAAACGTGTTAAGATAAAAAAGATAGCAAACCGACCGATGGCTTCTGAAAATATTGTATCCAGTCAAATGAGGGGGGACGCGTTTGAGATTGAGGGTATCAGTGATGCTGAAAGTGTAGAACCATCCGAGCTGTGGATGGAGCTATCCACGCCTAAGCCATCTTTGCAAGGGGAGGAGGAGCAAGGAGAGAATTTAGTGGATGACCCAGCTGTTGGAGCCGGTGACCAAGCCCCTCTTTGATCCCACTCGGGTGAGGAAGCATCTACATTAGCTTCGTCGAACTTCATATCACGCATGAGGCAGTGATGTTTGATTGGCTCCAGCAATGTCATGTGCTTCTTCTATAAAAGAAACAACGGGTGAATGCCCCTCGACACGGCTATATGGATACTTTGCGAAGTGGCTTCAAATATCCTCTTCCCGGATTAATCTGTGACTTGTTAACGATTTAGGGGATATGTCCTGCTGAGCTTCACCCCAGCTCGTGGGCGGATTTGATGGGTCACTACCAACTTTGTATTGATGCCGGGTTCGACTTCACCCCTACGTTCTTTAGGAAGCTGTGCAGCATCAAAAAAATAAGGGGGATAATTATAACCACTACCAATTCGCTAAAACACCCGGCTTTAGGTTTTACAAGTTTTTTGGGAGGCCGGATTCCAAGCATAACTTCAAGGAATTCTTGTTTTATATCCGCATAGACGAAAATCATCCAACCTTCCCTACCTAGTGGTCGAGTGAGAAACCTTTAAACCTCTCTAGGAAAGCTCGCTGAGTGAGAAATCCTAGGGTAGAATTCTTTAAGAGCCTAAAGCCTAATATGTGGAGGTTGAATACCGTCGCGTGGTCTGCAATCCAAGGCCACCACTTGATTGCCCATGATCCAGACTTAGATGAAGTTATTTATCTGCAGACTCATGACCCACAAACCGGTACTTATTTCCATCTGTTTTGTTTTTTTATTTCTATTAGGCATGTCAATTCCTGAACAAATTGATGGTGATCTTTTAACCACCAAGAAGAAGGCCATGTGGAATCAAAGGACCAATCCAGATGCGATGAAAGTGGGAATCGCAAGCCAACCTGAGGCAGGTGTACGCTCTTCTATGTCCAAGCGTCCTTTAGCCAATCTATTTTAGTGATTCGGTTGCAAAGAAGCAGAATACTGTACAGCTACTAACATATGTTATTCTCATCCGTCCTTGAACTTTATTAACTCGGCTTTATTGATCAAATAACTTATGTATTCATCATGTGGCTGAGGCGGCTCCAAGGTCATCAAGCTAATCCCCACGAAAGCACTCTTTGGTGGATGTCTTTATGAGGGAGGTGCCAGACATCGATTGCAAAGACCTCAGGTTCTAATCTCTTCTTAAAAGCTGCTTTCCTCTTCCAAAGGATGAGGAGAAATTGAAAGAGGAGGCAACGACCATCTTGTCAACCATCATCTTTCAAGACCTCACCTCTATAAGTGGTTTCTTGTATTTTTCTTCAACTTTTTATCACTCAATTTGTACTGATAGTCTCTTTGTTCATGTTTTTAGGTGATATCGATGACAATTGAGCTAATCCATCGAGCTTGCAAGGACTCCTTATTTGAAATGAGGTATAAGATGGTTGTTGACTAGGTCAAAGACCTTGAGGGCAAGTTAGCTACAGCCACTCGGAAGGTGGAGGAGGCTGAGAATGCCCGGGTAAGGGCGAAGAAGGATGTAGAGAAGGTGACCAAGTCTGCAAAGAAATTTGAGGAAGCGACAGTGAAGATCGCCGAGCTAAAGGAGGCTTTGGCAAAGTCAAAGGAGGAGCGGAAGAATGCAGTGGCGGTAGTTGAGGTGATCACCAACCTGTTGCTCGAATGTGGCTATCTCTATGGAGAGAGGGTGCTTATTGCGAGCCGGGCTCTTCAACTGGATATACGGGATAACCTCGTCATGGAGGTGGACTTCCCAAGTTATGAAGACTTGGACGAGCACCAAAAGGAGAATGAGCGCCAAGAGTTGGATGATCAAGAGGCCGACTCGGTTATCCCGGTTGAAGAGTCAGTGATTCCTCCAACCAAGCAAGTTGAAAACCCGACTGCTGATGCTTCTCTTCCTCATTAATAGACTTAGGCTTTTTGTAGCTTATTTTGTGTTTTGAGCTAGTATGGTGAATGTTTTTGTAAGCCCTTCGTGGCATTAACAATCGATCATTCATGACTCATATTTATAAAATATTATTTTTCTTCTCAACTTTTTGTTATTTCATCTTGTTTGTAGCACTATATATTAATCTTTCATATCATGCTTTCGACAAACAAAACTAAACACCAAGTTAAAGCGAGCCATCTTTGACATTCTTAAAATGCATAAAGAAGTTATAGTTAACTACTGTATTAAGTCGCGTAGTGTTTTGCCTTTCAACCGTGTGTTACTTCATTTTATTTATTGTATTACTCTTTTCAAGTTACACATTTATCAAACAAAGCAGAAAGTAACCAAGTTAGGGCGAGCCGTCTCTTAGATTCTTAAAATGCTAAAAGAAGTTGTAATTGACTACAGTATTAAGCCGTGTAGTGAATAATGGGAGCTAAGTGCGCGAAGCCCGTGTGCTCAACCTTCCCTCAGAGGAGTATCGCCTTTGGGATATTTAATTCCTTAAGAACTTTTTAGAGAGATGAGTGAATTTCAGATAGTGTGATCAATACTACTAAATTACACAATTATTTTTGAAAATATTTCTTTTTCATTAAAAAGAGTAAAAGATAACATCCATCGGTATCCATAGGTCCGTTATCTGGCTTGTGACCCATCAGAGGACGGGTGCCTCGTTAAAAACCTTATATTGAAAAAGCCTTGTGGGAGAAAATCCATATCAAGGAAAAGAGTGCACCCAGTTGTGACATATAGTCACATGGTTGTGAAGTACTACATGAGAGATGTTATGTTCCATGTTCTAGGCAACTTTTTCCCATCTGTATCTCTTGATCTATAAGTGGTAGGTCCAACAACCTCATCGATTACATATGGGCCTTCCTAGTTGGCTCCTAGCTTACCTTTTCCTTTCGGCTTTTCTAAGGTGGATGAATCTCTTAAGACTAGGTCCCCTTCTTTGAGTCGTAATTCTTTGACCCTCTTTTCATGATACCTTGCTATCTTTGCTTTGTAAGCTACCATCAAGATGCAAGCTAGCTCACGCCTTTCCTCTAGACTATCTAGGTGGTGAAGCTTGTTGATGTTGTTTTATTCCTCGTAAAATTGAACCCGGTCTAAGGGAACACCAATCTCAACCAGTATGACCGCTTCAGCCCCATTGTGAGCATGGGATTTTTACTCCCGACTCACGAGTTCGATGAAGAAGCTATAATTTTTCCCTTGTTAGCTTTTCACATTTTGGAGGGTCCCGAAATCGCTCGGAAATCATCTGCCTTATTTCTTTGGGCCTCATTACCCTTTTAAAAGCCCAAATCTAAGAAAAGCCAACTGGGCCAATCAATATCGTTAACGATATTGAGTGATATCGTTAACGATATCACTACATATTATCAACGATATCACTCCATATCGTTAACGATATCAATTCCCCAGACAGACAGAAATGGCTGGCACCGATTTTTTCTGATAAAAACATTAATTTCTCACCCATAATTCGGACTTTTTGAACCAAACGGCTTGTCCTCTTACTACTAACTGACAGGAGGGTAGAAATAATGGAGAAAATGACAAATGGGTAGGGTGTAAGTGGATTACTTTTGGATTGAAGGGAGTCCACAAAAGAGAAGTTTCAGCCATTTTTGAAAAGGGAGGAGGAGGATCGTTTTGTCTAGAGAAAAACACAAGTTCTCTGCATCAAGAACACAGTAAAAGCAGTTCTCAAAAATTCACAAACATAAAGACAATAAAACCAAAACCAAAGTTTGCAATTTAGAGATTTTTCACAATCTTAACCAAAGGAAGGAGTATCTCTTGTTCTTCCTTCTTCCATTTCACTCATTACATTTAGGAGGCACTGCCCTCTTCCAACAAGGAGAC